>CAUYON010029065.1:0-32625 GCA_963573935.1 Arctocebus calabarensis | reverse complement strand
GATCAAGGAAATGCCATGAAGGATATCTGTAACAGTATGATCAAAATATTTTTGAATGTATATGAATCGTGCCCTGTGATTGCACCAATGTACATAATTATGATTCAATAAAATTTAAAAAAAAAAAAAAAAAAAAAAAGAGCCTGTGAAGTACCCGTTGGAATGAGGTCAGGTTGGCAAGTGGACCCGCAGGCATCAGTCAGGGGCAACACCTGCCAGAAGCAATAGCCATCTCTGAATCCTTCTGGTCTTGCACAGTGCTGGTCACGTGGTAGGTGCCTCAAAATGTTTACTGAATGAATTAACAAAGCAACTGAAGTCCCACTGAGCTAGCTACTGAAAAGCAGGAGACTTTTGCTTAACTTCTTCCTAGGCTGCAAAGAGATGTAGACCATAGTCCTACTCTGAAACCCCACCCGAACATTTCTTTAAGCAAAATCTGTAGACGCACAGGACCACCTGCTCTCCATCCCCACAGTTGAGGGTATGAGCCAGGAGCTGTGGTGGGTGGCACCTGCTGCCCAGAGGCTTGTGGCTTTGGTTTGGTGAGTGGGAAGCTGAGCTGCAAAGCCCGACTCCCCAGGGCACCCACACACACACCCCAGCTTGCAGCATCTTCCTATCCCAGCTCAAGAGCTGCCAATGGCTCTGGGCTGGTCCAGAATTGGCCCAGCTGCTAAATTTCTGTTAGCGAGTTGGAAGGAGGAGAAGAGAGAAGCAGTGGCTCATGCCTAAAACAAGATAGGGACAAGGGGGGCCTCTAAATTTGAATCTAAATGAAGGGAGAGAGAAAAAAAAGAATAGGAAGGAGGGAAGGAGAAAGGAGAGTGGAGGAAGAGATCAATTCCTCCCAACCAGGCCAAGCCCCCAGGCTCTGCTGCTCCCATCTGCTCTGGAATGTTTCCCCTGCACAAGAGAAGCTAAAGGTCCCTTGCCAGTGGGGGTGGAGGGCTGGAAAGGCCAGATCCCACCCCCACCCCCCACCTTTCCTCTGCCCTTCTGGCTCCAGCAGGCTCCCTTGCTGTGTATCTGGGAGGGCTGTCTGTGTGAGGCATTGGCAGAGTTCAGAGAGCAGGAAGAGAGAAAGACTGGGGCATTTCTTCCCCAGGCCCTGCCTCCTTCAAGACCACAAATCTGGCTCCAGCCCTGCTTAACTATATCTCCCAGAGGGTGGCCTCATTTATACAGTTGCTCAGTAGCTCAGGGGCACCATTCCGTCCCCACATCTCTCCAGCATTAGGGCTAGTGCGGCTAGGCCCTGGATGCCTCGCCGTTCAGTATGTCTCCCCTTAACATTGCCTATACCTCTGTCTACCAGAGACCTCCTCTTCAGGTCTCTTCATTTTAACTATCTGGGGTGAACCCATTTTCTTTTGCGAACCCTGTATGCGTCAGGCGCCAAGCCTCCCTGAGAGATTCTGAGCAGTCATCCTTGTAACCTAGCACCAGACGATGACAATGGGCAACTTGGCTTACACAGATGTTTACTAAAGCTCTGCTCTGTCCCAGGCACAGGAGGATCCAGAATGATTCGGATTTGGAGCCCATTTGAAGCTGACCTTCTAGCCAAACCTACGGCTGCAGAAACTTGAGGATCACCTTCTGGGGTCCCCAGCTGCAAGGACTCCTTGGCACATTCAGCCCCTCACTACAGCCCCAAACTGGCACTGCTGTCCTCTCCTTCACAGACCCTCTCAGGCTGCCATAGTGTCACTTTTCCATTCAAGGCTGCCCTGGATCTTTGATTTTCCTTGACTTCTGCATAAGGAAAGAGTTATATGGAGGAGGCAGCAAGAGAGAATTCCCCAATGGGCTTTGTCTTACTTACACACCTCTCAACACTCAGCCCAGGTCAGCACAAACTGTGCCGCCAGCAGGCCTCTATCAAAGAAGAAAATGCTCCTCCTCAGTGGAGGAGCAAGGACGTCTGGCCCTTGAAAGATACAGCACTCAGCTGCACACAGGGAGAAGGAGAAGCCAAGACCCCTAGTACTGCATTGCTGTATCATCAATGCAAGAGTGATTTCCAGACAGAAATGTTAAGCAAAACATAGTGTGATAAGCAGGTGGGGACCCAAGCAGAAGTGTTCATATGCAACAGAGCACACCACCAAAGGAAAACAAGAAATGTATGTGCTGAGTGATGCACAAGAAATGTGTACGCTGAGTCTCTACAGACATGGATAGGGCATACTCTGGAGCCAAACTACCCAAGTTCAAATCCCTCTTCAGCCTCTTACTTGCTGTGCGACCTTGAACAAGTTACTCAACTACTCTGTGCTTCATTTTCCTCAAGGTAATGGTCATCGTAACCACGTCTTAGATTTGCTGTGGTGACTGAATTACTGATGAAGTTACTAAGTTGTGAAGCAAACTCATAGAACAGTCACAGCCACATAATAAGTGCTATATATATATATTTGTTTGTTAGCATTAGGACTTGCTATTAAGAAAGCACAAATTCGCATGGGCCGAGGGTAAATGCCAGCTGGGTAGACATGCTAACACCAAAGGTGCTTTCTTTCTCCTCTTGTCTTTTCTAACTTGACAAAAATTTAGATTTGTTTTTTACTTTTACAAAACAAATAGAACTACAAACTTACATTTCAAAGTTACACAGCAATTTCATCATCTTTTGAAGTCGGTTCTATAATGTTTCTTACATGATTTTCCTCCTCTCTAGGAAGTTGAGGGTCACCCGCCACTTGTGATGTGGGACCTTAGTGGGAGTTCAATCCAGGAGAGGAGGATCCCAGTTGTGCCTGGAGTGGGATCTAAGGGGAGCCCTTGCCTCCCCAGTGGACAGGTGCAGGTGAGTGGTACCCCAGCATTGGTCAAAAAACAAAGACTCTGCATTGGGTTCAAATCCCAAAAGGACCACTAATGATCTGTGTGACCTTGAAAAGTGGCAGCCTCCTCAAGCTTCAGTTTCTCACCCTCAAATGGGAGTGATAGCCCCTCTGCAGGAGATGTAACCAAGGTCAATTAGTTAAGACAAAGTCTTCAGAGCGCCTACCAAGGAGGCTTGAGCCTTGTACCGTGTACTTTCCTGTTCCTGGAGACATGTCCTTATTCCCCGGGGGCTGCCTGGACACAGGGGAACTGCGCCAGGTACCCATGCTGGCCTGGTGTGGTCTCATGCCAGGAAGCTCTGCCCTGAGGAGAAGCTGCTGGTTGGATCCCAGATGCTCAGAGGCCCCTCTGAGCTGGCCCCATTTCCAGAATTGGCTGAGGGCTCCTCAAAGAAGCAAATGCCTCCAGGAGGATGAAAGGGAAGCTTGTGCAAAGCTTTGAAGCCTGCCATAATGCTGGACCAGCTCCTCCCCCCTGCTCAGGATGTCCCCTGAAGGGGGAGATACAAAGAGAATCTGTGATGAGCAAATGAAGGACAGCTGAGAGCCAGGATTTGTGTCAACAGCTTAATTCTCTGCTTTCTTGTCAGCCCTGATGGCTGGCAGCGAGGATAATTTTAAATGAAGAATGTTTTTTCAAGGCGGAGCTAGAGTCCTTCATCTGAAACTAATTTGTTGTCCAAACTTGTACAAGTCTAGGAGATTAAGTTGTGCATAAAAACACAGCCAACTTCTGATTATCCACACTCATAGGTAATCCCCAAATAGCAGATACCTCAAAGTGGTTTCTATTTGGTTTCATAACCCAGGATTATTTTTCCCTCAACATTTTTAACTTTCTTCATTTAACTGTCTTCAGGGTATAGTCAGAGAGCAAGGGGATCTATAACCTTCTGTTAATTGCAGAATAACGAAGGTTTTAGCATCACGCCCTGCAATGCAGGAGCCGCCTGAATGGTACGTGTAGATAAAAATACTGTACAGGAGAATGGAAAAAAAAAAAAAACAAAGTGAAAAAGAAGGAAAACTATTGCATCTCTCTACTTTGCACACACAGACCAACA
The DNA here is from genome assembly GCA_963573935.1 of Arctocebus calabarensis. NCBI lineage: Eukaryota > Metazoa > Chordata > Mammalia > Primates > Lorisidae > Arctocebus > Arctocebus calabarensis. The sequence goes on along the minus strand of CAUYON010029065.1, from coordinate 28,709 downwards.
AAAGGCAATTAAGAGCACAGATTTTGGAGTTAGACTGCCCAAATTCAAATGCTGGCTCATCTTTGTGCTTAGCCTGGGGTGTGGCACACAAGAAGCATTCAATGGATGTAAATAATGTCGGTAAATGTTAGTTACAACCAGATCCCAGCAAGAGGGGTAGCTCGTCTCCTGCAACCTGTCTTCATAACATCTTGTGGAATTCACTGAAGAATCTCAGGGACTCTGGACAGTTTGCAGCCTTCTCAAGCCCCCCAGGAAGGGGAATGATGCCAGGTTTCAGGGGAGAGGCAGCTGCAGCTATAGACAGATACTGGGGTTCTCTGGAGAGCCCAGGACAGCTGTCAATTCCTATGTGTGCTGAGCAAACAGCCCCACCATCCAATCTTAATTATCCTACTTAATGGGGTGAAGCGATTATGATTCATGGAAAATTGGCCATTGGCAGCTTGGCTTAGGAGAGCAAACAGCCCTCGATGGCACGGCACCAATATCCGGTCAAAAGAGAGGCTCAGGTGTGTGGAAAGGGACGTGCGGGGATGGGGGGCTCGGCTCTGGAAGCTCCCACCCAGGAACATTGAGGTGGGATGGTCTCCAGCTCACTCAGATGTGGATCTGAGAGGCGGAGAAATGGGAGCAGGGGTACAAGTAGAAAGTCCAAACTACAGATGTCAGGAGACATGCTCCAGACCCCAGAGGCCATCCCTGCCACCCCCTGCCTCTGAGGAGCCCAGAACAGCTCAATCAAGGTGAAGTTGCAGAACGGCGCTTACCCTCGTAGAGTGAGGCAGATCTAGATCTGGCTCTGCCATGACCTTTTAATAGTACTAGTATCAGTAGTAGTCACAGCCTCTTACTATGAACGGGGCATCGTGCTAAGCTCTTTACACAGATGATCCATTTAATCCTCACAACAGCTTTATGAGGAAGGTATTATTTTTGCCCTCATTTTTCCCATGAAGGGATGAGTCTCCAATTGTAAAGAAATCGCCTTAAGTCACCCAGCTAATAAGTGGGTGATCTGGGATTCAAACCAAAGTCCTTGTGACTCGCAAGTCCCTGCTTTTAACCAGTCCCCTGAGCCAGTCACTTCAGCAAGACAAGTTGCTTCAGCTGCAAAGGGAAGGATAGCCAGCCCCGAATTCTGTGAGAAACCCCAGGAAGGAAACTGATAGAGGTGGGGGCTGCTGCCCTCCTGACAGGCCAGGTCTAAACAGCTGGGGGGTGATAGGGCTCGGGAGTCCAGGCTTGAGGGTGACAGCCATGAAGCTGACAAGAGTCATTTTCTTTTTAAGTTCTTCCTAGCAAGGGCTTTGAAATGTCTCCCTGTGCTTTTGTGCATGCCTGAGATCCCTTCCTTCCTCTCCATTTCCTAAGCCAGCAGCTGGGTGCCTTGGGCAGATGTCCTACTGAGGCGGCTTCCACCCCCACCTACCCTGGTCCCTTCCTTTGCCTCAGCTGCCCTGCCACAGGTACTCAGCCGGCTTCAAATCTGCAGCCCACTTGCCGCTGCCCCCGAGGAAGGAAGGACACAAAGGCAACTGCTTGTGAAGGGCTCCTGGCTGCCCTCCTCCCCTTTCTCCACCCTCTCTCCCCTCAACACATCTCTGCCCCTGTGGGGATGAGCCAGAGAAGGGGCCTCTCACATAGCTTTGTCTGGCTCTGAATGAAGATGGGCCTGGTTTTCTGATTTTAGAGAAATTAGTGCAGGACTGATCAGCTCTCGAATAAGAGTGACACTCACTTCTCTTCCCCGTCCAAGATCCTCAGCTGCAGAGCCAGCACCACAAGCTCAGCAGAGCTTTCCAAACATGTATATAATCCTCAGCCCTCCGTCCAGCATCCCGACTGGCTCCCCCATTTCTCTCTGCATTTATCCTCTCAACCACCAGGCTGGCCTCCATCCTCTCCCGTTCAGCAGAGAGTTGGAGAAAAAAGTGTCAGAGCTGGGAGCGACCTTACAGATGGTGTGGTCTGAACCTTTCATTCTACTGGGAAGGCACAGGGACCAGAGGGACAGCTGGATGACAACCGTGTGGCTGGACCCAGAGCCCTTGCATTCCTGTTCAGTTTTACCTCCTTCCCAGGGGAAGCTCCCAGCACTGAGAGTAGGGCCCTGGGAAAGGCTGGGCACCCAAGTCCCCTTGACAGGTGTGGCTGACTAGCAGGCCATCTCATTCCTCCATGTGCTCTCCCTCTGGCTTGGCAGGAGTGGAATGGACTGAACAGTGACTGATGGCCTCACTGAGACCTGAGACCCAGCAGTCGCTTCCACCCAATCTCCTCCCAGTGTAAAAAGATCTCCTGAGACTGGAGTATAGATCAGGAGGCGGGCTCTGCAGAACTTTAGTGGAGTTTAGTGGAGAACTTTAGCCCGAAGAACCAGATCATGTATAATTAGCTGCAGTTTCCAGAGCCTGCTTCACCCACCCCGTCCCTACTCTACTCCCTCCCCAGCTCTCTGGCCTTGGCTCTCAGAAAGCTTGAATCTCTGAGCCAGGAATTTGCTTCTCAGAGAGTAATTGCCCCTGGCTCCCCTCACGTCTAATCAACAAGCCAAGGTATTAGTTCCTGGGAGCATGATTGATTTCCAGGGACTTGGAACTTAATTATATTTGAGCAAAGTCTGTTTGGAATCCTCAGAGAAGCGAGACACTTTCTTTTCTTTGAACTTACTATGGAGGAGGGCTTCCAGCATCTCAAATATTCCGTTCATCCTTCCTTGGATTCCTTGCCAAGGGAGGGGCATTCTATGGCTGTCAGTTTTAATCTTTCCTGACCCAAGATCTCCAATCCCTTGGAGTTTAGCCAGAGGGACTTGGCTTTCTCATGTGGAAGAATTCTCCCAGCACCACAGTCTCCCCATCAGGCCCAGAGTCCAGGTCTGTGTGAGCCCTCCCAAGAGCAGGAACAGCTCACCAGCCCACCTGCTTCATCAAGCTGATCTAGCCCTCTGGCTGCCATCGCAACCTCAGGAGCTGTCCTTGCTATTATTCAACTCATCTTCATCATTACCATTAACAACTACCACTACTGAGCACTGACTATGTGCTAGATGCTGGAAAGTACTTTGCACAAACCAGCACATTCTATCCTCAAAAAACATGTAATGAGGTAGGTGTTAATCTTTTTATTTACCAGGCTCAGAGGGGTTCAGCACTTTACCCAAGGCCACAGAGCTGGATGTGACCAAACTGGGCTTAACATGATCACATCCCTCTAGAAACTTACCTCAGTAGTCAGTTCAGCACATTCTCTGCTATTCTGAAGACCTGCTGTGTCCCTTGTCTCTGCAGGACCACCTTGCCTATGGTGACATATCCCCCGTGACCCTGTGCCCCTCCCTGAGCTGGGTAGGTAGCTACTCTTGCTTTCAAGATTATCTGATAGTGTAATGAAATAAACGGGCCCAAATGATAACATTGGTGCATCTAGGTGAAGGCCAAACTGGAGGGTTTTTTGGTGGCATTCTTACAACTTTTCTGTAAGTGAGAAATTATATAAAAACGAAAAACTTTAAAAGTAGAGCTCTGGTTCAATTTATGTACCTATTTATAGTTGTTTTAAAGTTCTAGTCTATATTGTGCATTTTACATTAATGATTGAAAGCTCCAGAATGATTTTAGTAACATCTATACAATGAAGCCATATGAGATTGTTTTTCAGATGACAGAGTGTTATAAATAAATAAATGCTGTAAGAAACAACGTAGGAGAAATGTACGTGATGACTACCACATGCTTATTTGGCCTCTAAGAATCACAGGAGCTAGATTTCTTGTCTCTCTGCTGAAACACACCTGTCAGGGGGGTCTCTCGCTCACCTGTCCCCTCTCTAGCCCCACACATCAATTATGAGACAAGATGCAAATTCATTAGATATTCTTGTTCACAGCCCCAGATTTTCAATCCTGGGGTGGTTTTTAGTTATGTTTGAAATCTGGGAGCTTCCTATGGGTTAAGGTTCTGGTTAGATTTGTACAACTTTTGAGGGCATAATAGGAAGAGGTCTAATGTTTTTAGAAACAGACCATTCTAGAAAGATCTGAGTTCATAAATCTACTTGCTGAGCATTCTTATCAATGAAAAAGTCTGTTTTATAAAAAGACAGAAGTAGCATAGACAACCCTGAGGATGGCTGTGTATCTGAGCAGCACAGATGCTAGGAGAACTGTGGACAAATGTCACATATTTGCTCCGGCCTGTGACATCCTCCACCCATTTCCATGGCCAACGTAGATTCAGCCCCAAATCTGAAACCTGTGTCTTCAGACAGTCCCAGAGGACTAGTAAGCTAGCTCCCTGGAGCATGATTCATCGTCCTTCAAATGCATTGTGGCTCCACCCCAGCCCTTCCTGGGACAGTCTTGCCCCTTCCCCTGACCCTGGCTAGAACCTAGGTAAACGTGCATGTCAGGGGGTGTCATGGCTCACCAACCTCTAGATCTCTAAGGCACACTCTAGGCATTCATTTGTGAAGACATTTGTGATTTTGAGAGCTAGAAGTGGAGGGAATGAAAGGAAGTGACAGTGAAGAAGGAAGGCTGAGGATTGGAGTAGAAAGGAAGGAGAACCCTTGTTTGCAGAAATTTCCGAGCCTTTCAGAGAAGGCAAGGAGAGCCACCCTCCGTCTCTTCCCCAGCCCTCCCTGCCCAATACTTGGCACCCCATTTACATGGACCCATTCATCAAACAGCACGGAAATGTCCTCAAGTAGCCAGATCCAAGCTTCCAGACAGCAGTGAAGCTAGCCCTACTCAGCAGCAAAGCTCAGCTCCCACCACCCCAGGAATAGAAGTGAAGAGGGGAAATAGCACACGGCACAAAGCACGTGGCAGAGAGAAATAAAACCTAAGTCCAGGAGAACAGCTCAGGAAACAGCATGAAGGGAGAAAAGACAGGGCCACCTTGAAGTCCCTAACAGGAGATCATGGCCAAGAGCTGATGCCTGGGATTGTACCAGGGGCCAAATGCTGTGCAGGGCAAGTAACCTTGGAAAATATCAGAGTGAGTACTACCAAGACAGAAATGTGAGCATTTTATGACATTAGGAGCAGAACCATGGGCCAAGGGGGCACCCCCAAAAGGAAAGGACATAGAGAGAAGAGACCCAACTTGGGCTCCACTGCCTCTCACTGCACCACTCAGCGCTCAGTCATCCTTTCTGTCCTAATGCTTTTTCCTGTTTCCAAGTTAACTGAGCCACAGTGTTACCGTCTTCACTGCACCCCTTCTACTCTGCATACACATTCATTTCAAGAGGGACCTGGGCCTCTCCTCCCTTTTGAATGAACCAGCCCTTTTCCCTCCCGTGCCGTTGTCCACAGAGCCAGGCCTTCTCCCCCTACTCCTGAGGCCTCCTCCTCCTAACTCTTTCCTGGGGGCTCTCCCTGGTGCTGGGAACTGGGAACCACAACAAGACGGGCTGGGAAACTAGAGACTGTGGAGGAAGCCTATAAGTTGGGCTGGCCGCTGCCGGTTTCCTGTACCGAGCCTGCCCTTCCTCCAACAGGCCTGGTGTGACCAGCAGGACAGCCCAACAGCAGCTACATGTGAAGCCCAGCCTCAAAGCTGAGATCAGGGCCAAGGACAAGGAAGAAGGAGTAAGATGGTATGATAAAAATCAGCTTCACCATAATACTCACTGTTGGGTGTTTACTAACGCCAGGCATATAGCCAAGCTCCCTATCTCATTTAAACCTCAAAGGTGCCTTTAGGTAGGAATTTTCTCAATTTACAGATGAGAACTCCAACTTTCAGACAGATGAAGTAATTTTCCCCAGGCCACTAAAGTGAATGAGACCAGGATTTGGAGGAATCCTGGCTGCAGGTCCCAATGACAATCTTAGCCTCTCTACTCATCTCCCACCTCTCACCAGCAGATGAGAGAAGGTGGGTGCGGAGGAAGGGCTGTACAGAAACCTCACAGGGACCGTGCTCCCTCACTCAGTCACCAGCTGAGGGCAGCTCAAAGAAACACATCTAAGACATCTTCACCAGTCTCATGTCTGGGGCCAAGCTCCTCAGCTGACAGCATCTGAGATCAGTCCCACCTACATTTTTAACTCCTCCACAGACTCTGGTGGCCCCCTCGGCTGGGACTCAGGACTCCACCTCAGTATCTGGTTCTATTCACTGCCTCTTACTGTGATATTTTTCCCTCTCCTGGCCTCATTTTTCCCACCATAAAGGGACTGATAATGATCAGCATCTCCTTCTATTCTACAGAACGGTCTGAAGAAGGATTCAAGATGAAAAGAAAAAGATTGACACTGTTAAAAGGAAGAATGTTAGTTGTTGATGATATGTAGGTCAGTACAAAAATTTTGAGATAGACAATGTTATGGTCCATTATTTCACTTCCAAGAAACACAGTCGACGGTGTTCTCGTACACGTTTCAACTTGCTTGGGTTATCGGTGTTGCTGGGAGGGCTTCCTTTGTTTCCATCTGCATGGATTTTATGTTTTGTGACTTTTGTACATCTCTAAACTTTTGTTATGACCCACATATTGACATTTTACCTGAACAAGGAGGCTCCTAGCCAGACTCTCTGCCCCAGTAGCTGAGGGAGTGCCATAGAGTAGGCCAAGGTCAGTCTATAAGCTCAGAAGCTCTAGAACTCCAAAATGGGCTCAGAAGCCCTGAAAGAGACAATGTGATGCTTACTGCTTTTCTTTGCTAGAGCAGGCCAAGATCCCAAAGGTCTAGGTAAGGCCAACTACAGGGCCAAGGAGGTCTCTCACTTGGCAGCAAAAAAGAAAGGATAAAATATAGAGGAGGAAGGGAGAAAAGATCCTGCTTTTTACATCTAAAAATTCACTCAAATGATCAAGCTTTAAAAGCTGTCTGAGCTGTTCAAAACAGACGAAAGCTCTGCCTACTTGTGTTGGGGAGGCTGGGCTAAGAAGACACATTTATAAAACATCAAAAGGAAGGTACCAGAAACTGCTCACAGCCCTCAGACTCAACTCCTCAGAGAAGTTCTTTCCAGAAGGATTTTTCTGGGTTGAAGGTTTACTTAGTCAACCAGCATTGGAGGCTGGTTGGTCACTTGGTCAACCATCCCACCCACCTCAATAACATAGTCATCGTCTCTGAAGGGAAGAAGGGAAGACTGAGGCCCTCAGAGCAGAGCTGGTTTAATTATCCATCATTGTGCTTCTCGACATCTACAATAATGATATATTCACTCCCTCAACTGAGATTTATGGATTAGTTTGTGCCAGACATTGTACTATACTGGTGCGTAGATGAGTGGTTATGTGTGGTCCCTGTTCCCCAGGAATTCTTGGCTCATGGAATAGACAGACACACTGACAACTATCCACTAATGCACATTATGCTGGGTGCAGCAATGGAGAGATGAAGAAAGTGCTAGGGGAACCCAGAGGCTGGACTGAGGGAGTCTTCACAAAATAGGCAACATGTGACCTGGTTACAAAGGATGAGTAAGAATTCTCCAAGAAACAACAGGCATGAGAACCCTACTAGCAGAGAGAACAGCTCCAGCCTGTGCAAGTCCATAGGAAAGAGCAGGACTGACTTGGGCTGATGGGAGCATGGGGTGCACAGGCCCTGGTGGGTTAGCCAAGGATTAGGATCCTAAGCAACCATGACCAGACACTGAGCCCAGGGCAGGCGCACCATAAGGTGGTCATGTTGGGAAACGCTCTCGGCCTCTAATTAGATTCCTAAAGGATCATTAGTATGTTTTACCAAAGTTCCAATTTCCTCCCTAAAGCCATTCTCCTCTAAGCCAAAGAGATTTGACTGTGGTCTGGACTCTTCTTCCTCACCCCCTGGCCTGGGGCTGTGCTGGCACTAGACTGTTTGCCCTTCGATTTATTCTTCACCCTTCCTTTGCTCTATCCCACATTATGGTGAGGACCAGGGATGCTGGCCACGGCAGGTTGCATCTCCCAGGTTTCTGTCTGGGTTTGGTCAGTCGGAGACGGTGTCAGGAGAGTAAAGGGCAAGATGAAGGGAGAACTCAGGTATTCCCCTTCCCTTATCTCAGGTAGTGTCTCTGCAGCAGCTGTCACTCCTCTGTGTCCCACTGGACACAACCACCATGGTGCCAGCTTCCACCTAGTGACCCCAAACCCTGGGCTCTGATGGCATCTCACCCTCCTTTTGTCTTCCCAGCCTAGGAACAGTGGGGTCTTCCAAGGTCACTAGTTTCTGCATTCCCACATCTCCTGTGTCGCTTCCCAACTCTTCCACTATCAGTTTTCTTATACAAAATTTTCTCCGTTATAAATACTTAAACTGGTCTTTCTTCTGATTTGTACCCAATTGAATTTTAGTTATCTTTGGGTCTCCCACAGCACCCTATGCAGTGATTTTCTGAGTGAGAATACTAAGTATTTGTTGGAGGGATGGATGAAGCAATGGATAGTCAATTAAACAGGTGAATGATGCTATGATGGGGTAGATAAAAGTTGGATGGATTTTCATGATTTAATAATGATGTTTTAATTTCATAAAAATAAATGAGTGCAATATTGAGAGTAATTCCAAGAGATACCAAAGTGGCCAGGGGCTTAACCAGCTGTACTGTCATGAGTCAAGCCAAAAAAGAATCCAGCAACTGGAAAAGTATAGAAAAGAGGAGATTTTGTGAAATTTATTCCTTGTTGCATCTGAACTGAGCCACTCACTCCTTCACTTCCTCCTGGATCTCTTTCTACATCAGCAAAGGGCACAAGGGAAAGTTGTGTTAGTGGCAAATAGTTCTAATTTTCATCTGGCAGATGTTTCCATCACATTTATTATGCCTGACTCTCTGCAAAATGAAAGAGATGTAAGGGAAAGTGCCCATCACCATTGATTCTCAGTCACATACATTTGAAGAAGATGCCAAATGGCAATAGTCCCGGGCTGGAAAGAATCTGATTGGCCAGCCGACTGTAGTCCATGGGGTTCTTGGAGATTTCCAGCAATTACATTGTCAGAATCCTAAATTCTTTTTCTGAGTAGACTGCCTTGAATAATTAACAAGAGATTAGGCCCTTCCCAAGCCACTTTGTTCATTCCACTCATAAGCAGGCTTATACTGAGAGATGTTCATTAAGAGATATTTCCATCTTAGCTGCCAACACTGGTGTATGAGAGCATTGACCATCCGAGTTCCTGGCTCTACCACTTACCAGCTGAGTTCCACAGCCAAGTCAGTAACTTTCCACGTGCTTAAGATTCCTTACCCTCTCCTATCTCCTTCACTAGATTCGTGTCAAGCCCAAACAAGATGATTGTGAAAATGTTAAGCAGGATGCCACTTTATATTCAATCAGTTGTCTGTACAGATCTAAGCTCAAACCCTCTAGCTACACCGTAACCCCAGGCCACTTTGTCCTCTCTATGTAACGGATCTTCCCACTGACAAACCAGAACTCAACAGGTCATATTAAGAGTAAGAGAAAAGGGGCTGCCACTAATCAGATCTATACTGATTAAAAATTACCAAAGTAGATGAAATGTATCTTTGGTTCTCTCACCTCCTACCATCCTTCTCCGTATCCCCAAGAAAAATTCCTCATCTAAGTTTTCCTCCAAAGTCCAGTGCTCTGAGTCTACGGACTGTTGTTCATTCTCTCCATTCCCCAAAGACAGCCGCTTCCTGATCTCCCCTGGCCAGGGCGGCACCTGTGGCTCAGCGAGTAGGGCGCCAACCCCATATACCGAGGGCTGCGGGTTCAAGCCCGGCCCCGGCCGAACTGCATCAAAAATTAGCCAGGCGCTGTGGCGGGTGCCTATAGTCCCAGCTACTCGGGAGGCTGAGGCAAGAGAATCGCTTGAGCCCAAGAGCTGGAGGTTGCTGTGAGCTGTGACTCCACAGCACTCCACCGAGTGCGATAGAGTGAGACTCTGTCTCCACAAAAAAAAAAAAAAAAAAATCCCAATCAGATCGAGTTACACCAATGGATAGCAAAGCCTAGTACTCCCGTGTCGTCCATGGGGTCTGGCTTTCTACAGGCTGAATGTTAGCCCTAATGTTTTCAGGTGGTGTTTCAGACTGAACAAAGGAGATACATGGAAGTAGAAAGTAGAAAAGAAGGCTTTTTTATACTTCTTGGAACAAATTACTCAGACTTAAAATTAAGGCCACAATGGTCCTGTTGAGAATATTTCTTTCATTCTACATTTCTTCCTTCCAGCCCAATTCAAAGTTGAAGGCCAGAGGTAAATCCACCCAGGGGATTCTGTCCCCACATATCTAAGAGGATACAGAAGTAAGTTCTTTGTGTTGATGGCCCTTAGAATGGGAGAGATTTCTCCCTCTCCAGGACCAGTTTGCAGCCAGCTCCCAGGCATTCTCATGAGGACTAACTGTTTTATAAAGCTTCTCTGGGTCCACGCCAGGCTGGCCTCCCCTGCCACCCTGGCTGTGCTAGCACTTCCTCTCTGCACCATGGTTTGGTGAGTGTTTGGAGTGTAAATCTACTTTTCAGAGCATAAGGAAATCGAGAAGTCTGCTGGCAATGACTTATGCAATGCATCGCAGAACCAATTTAAATGATCAAGTCAATCAATAGTTACTTACTGAGCATCAGCCAGCTGTTATTATGCTGTGCTCAGAATACCCACCCCTCACTTCATCTTCACAGCCCCTTTTGTGACTCCAGCCTTGCTGACCCCACCACTGCCATCATCACCAATCATCACCTTTACAGGAACTGCTCAGAATTTCAGCATTGCACGACAAAAATGTGAGGGGGTGGTTTGGAAGGGATGAGGTAAGGGAGGGTTAACTGCCTCCCTGATTCTCTCTTTGCCAGAAGCAGATAGAAAAGGTAGGAGGATAGGGATTGTTTATTTCCTAATGTCGCCCAAAGTGATCTCTATTTTGAGGGTCAGTTCCCGGCAACCCTATTCCGAGCTCAACATTAGCTTGACTGACAGTAGCCCCCACAACATCAGAGTTCCAAGAGGCCCCATCTGACCCTGTTTACATTGCATGGAAGTGCCTCTGCACTGCAGAACTCTCAGTTGCAGGATTTTGCAAATTTTATGAGAATTTTCAGTCAAGCTGATTTTTTAGCTCCCTTTTTCCCCTCCAGCTAAAATCAAGATCTTTCATCCAGCTCTGATCTCAGAGGGTCTTTCTTCTCTGAACTTGGGCTATGATTAAAATAACAGGCATACGTGCATACACCAGCTCCAAACCCTTTTATTTTGCAGATCTTTCTTCAGTAATGAAGCTTGCAATGGAAAACTACTGTGCAGAGAAACTGTAGCAACGAGAGGAAAGACAATGTGCCAGCCCTGCTCCTTCTGGACAGAAAGGTGAGAAGTTTGCTTCCAAAACAAGAGCAAGTAGATGAAATGCGCGTATCAAATGGAAGCACTTCCAAGGAAAACTTTGGGAAGTTCAGAGATTACCAGTTTGGGGGCCATTAGCTGTGGATAAGGGGGAGTCAGGAAACATCCATCTTTTTACATTCTCCAGAGAGCCTGAGAGGAGAAGAAGGAAAGAGATTGGCTGCAAGAAGCATTCTTTTCATTGTCCAGTTGATGTGATCATTAACTCTACCAATTATGACAATACAAAGAAATCATTAAAATGCAATTATTACAGCTGTAGAAGTTTATAGCTGCATTAACTACAGCACAAGACTGCCTTTGTAAGTCTTTATGTGCTCCATAAACCTGAATAAATTGCAGCAAAGAGAAAAAGATTACTTCAATATGAATCAAGAGCAAATTCAAAATTTTCCTCCTACTCTGCGGAGACAGGCAGCTGTGAACTGCCTGGGCCCTCCTGCCCCCTGGTCTGCTGGGTGCCTGCTGGAGTTTGCTCTTTGCTCTAGACCTGCATCTCCAGTGATCTGTCTTTGTTCGAATTCATCCAAACAAATGAAAGACAACTAAGGAAGTAAAAAAAAAAAAAGGAATACAACCTCATACATTTATATAATGTCTTATAATTCCCTTATTTAACAACTCTATGGCTAGATAATTAACCCCATTTTCTATGTTAATAAGTGAGACTCAGAGAATATTTAAGGAACACTGTCTGAGGCTCCACGTGGGCTGGAAAGTGTGATTGCTCCCCTCCTTCCTGCTCCTGCCCTAGCAGCTGCCCACTGAGGCCTGCACCAGTAGACCCCCTTACCCTGGGCTGGGCCAGTGGGAGGCCATGAGAAGAAAACAGGATTCCCCTCAGCCCCTCCTATGAGGCCATGGTCTGGCAGTGACTCTGCTCCTCTGTCTGCAGCCAGAGATCCCGCCAGGCAGCCCTTTCCTCTGAGCATGCCACAGGCCTCTCCAGATTCTGACAACCAGTCCTGCCCTTTGTCCCACAGGCTTAGATAGGATATCCGCATCCTTGTCATCCAGCCTCAGGGAGCTTCACCATTCCTGGTTGGTCTCCCTTCTCCTTCCTCACACCACCCTCCTCCTTCCCTCTTGTGCACGCTCCCACTGATTCCTGCCAGGATCCTGACTGACTCACATGACTAAGGAGTGCTGGGGTCTGACCTTGAACCCAGATCAGCAAAATCCTCCGAGTCTAGGCCGGAATGATTTAGAAAACTTAATTTGCTACAGGCACAGGCATACGTACTGTCCTCACCATCATCAATGTTCCATACTTTACTTTGCACTGTGCTGAGTCACTTACAGAGAGAAATATAAGAATGCAAACCCTGACTTCCAGAACTCTCACACTGCACCGAGCATGCTGACATAAATTACCACAGACAGTACACACATGGGACAGAGAGATGTTCCCAACCAGTGCCTGGATGGACAATGTGGGAGGGTGTGATTCATTCTATGGTGAGAGGGTAAATGCATCTGGGAATTGAGGGGAGAGCATCTAGAAAAGCAGGTGTCCTGTTTCCAGACTAGGTGCAGGAGAGCAATGGGTCACATCATCCAGAACTGCAAATGATCCTGAAACATTTCTATTTGGTTTTGACATGCATGACTGAACAATATGTCATTGATTTGTTTGCGGATTTCTGCAGCAGATATAGCTAATTAATTTTCATTAAACTCATTGTGAAAAGATTGGTATTCTTGGAGTTCACAAACACAACACTGCCACCTGGGAGGCAGACACCAAGCAATCTGGAAGTGGGCTAAAGAGCCGGTTGCCCATAGGATAGCCTACAGTTCACTCCCCACTCTTAACCTTGGTCTGGCATTTTCACTCTGAGATCTGAGATCATGAGTTGTGCTCTGTGGTTCAGGATCTCAGGACATAGCAGGCAGGCCCTTGTCAATCCACAGTGGCTCTATTCTCCTTCCCCTGAGGACCCAAATGCCTCAGAGTAGTAGCTTGGGCCATAGATGGGGCAGCAGTAAAAGCCTGGAGTGGTTGGGAGTCAGAAGACCTGGCTCCCGTTTATCCAAGCTAAGTCTCTGGGGAAGGGGGAGTGAGGGAGAAGTCCATGAACCTCACTGAAGTTTGGTGTTTTACACTTTAAAATGAGGAAAATCATATTCATGCCAAAAGTCAAAGTAAGACACTGTGCCTGCCACATAGAATTCTCTCAATGAATATTGGTAGAATAGAGTCACAGATGAGCAAAGACTCCGTAAATGTTAACTTCTTCACGTCACTGTTATTATTATAGACTTACAGTGTTAGAATCAGTCTCGCCTGGTTTGTGAATATGTTTTACTGAATTCCAGCCATTGTAAATTAGTAACACTCTGCATTTTTTTTACAAGTAAAAACAGTTAATTCTTTCATGATACTTAACTATCCTCTAGACCCTATTCTAAGTGCTTTACATAGATTAAGCTGTTTAATCCTAGCAGTTACCCTCGCAGAATAGATTACTATAATTCTCCCCATTTTTGAGATGGAAAAACTGAGACTCAGAGAGGTCACATAGCTGCCAAGTAGCAGAGCTATATTTCAAAATCTGGGTCAGCTTCCAGAATCTGTCTCTTCACCCCCACACATTCTTGCCTTATGAATTAGACAGCACTGTAAGAACTGATGTACCAGAAAAGAGGTACAAATAATATACTGTCAGAGTGTGTTCTGGCTGAGGCAACCAGAGAAGGCTTCATGGAAGAGGTGACTTTAGAGCTGGCCCTGGGAGCTAAGAGGATGAAAAGACATTGCACACACAGAAATGAGGTGGAAAAGGGACGGTGTAAGGAAAGGTATAGAGGTGCGAGGTTGTGAGATGTATAAAAAAGAACAAGTAGTTCCATTTGGGGTCATGAAGAGGCTCATGGGACATAAGAGCTAAAGTTTTGAAGGTGGATTAGAATAAGGCTACCTACCCCAGAATGCTAGGCTATGCTGCATGGATTTTTTTTCCCCCTCTGAAGGTAATGGGTAGCCACTAGAAGTGTTTGAGCAAGAGTTCAAAAAGATCAGAATCGCATCAGATAAAGAGTTAATCTGACAGTTGTGTGTAGGATGGTGTGAGGGGGAGAGACTGCAGGCAGGGAGACCACGTGTCCCAGGTGTCTAATAGCCCATGCTGCACCCGCTGAGATAAATAAAGACTTGTTGACTGACTGGCAGACGGGCTGATTGACATGCTGCCTCCGAACCACAAACCCGTCTCCATCCGAAATCCCTTCCTTCACAATCTACCCGCGATGGCAGCCAGCCCACAGGCGGGCACACAGCTCTGAGGCTGAAGTGATTAGAAAGAGCCAGAATGCTGCCTTTGTAAGTAGGAAAGACTGAACACTAGAAAAAACTGCCCCCACACCAAAAACCAACCAACTCCAATGAGGGAAGCCAGTGGTGAGAGAAACACCCCAGTGAACTGAGAAGAGTCCCAATTCATTTTCCTTTTCTCTTGAATTTCTCCATCATGAAGGGAAAATGTATGGCAGCTGTGGAAAATACGATGGCTTTATTTCCTCATGTGAAGTTGTCAGAGGATTTGGCTATAACCTTTTATTAGACATTAATAATTTAGGAGAGGAGAAGCATTCCCCGGTCAAATCTAATTTGTATAAATAAATACTTTGCAGGGGAACGGGAGCATCACAGTCTTCTTGGGATGAGCAGGCAATTATCAAGCCTCCACACTTTGCCTGCATCCATCAGCTAAGCCATTCACTGTGGTTAATGGCAATTGCATTACTCTCCTTGGTTCTGTTTTCAGCAGTTAGATTCGTCGCTCTGGGTGTCTCTCCTACACTAACTCTCCAAGGCTTCCCTCCATGTGTCTGCAAGGATCTATGTTCTCTCTCCATGTTCCAGTGAACACTGCACTATCCACCGTAGGAAATAGGCTACAGTGCTCAATGTCACCAATAGGCTAACCCGGGAGGCCCCCTACAACTTAATGTTCACTTAAGGGCAAAATATTCACTTGAGCGTGCAGAAGAAACTTTCACCTCATGTATATAAATAGGGGCATCGGTGTACAAAAAGCCCTGGTTGAGTAGATGCATTTGAATGTTTGTTCCAAAGGTTAAACATTTCTTTGTCCTATGGTTCACATTGGTAACTGGACATGAGTTAGCTGTTTGCAGCACTGTGCTCGTTGTCAGCCTGCTCTTAAATGCTGGGCACAGAACATTTAGGCATCTGTACACTGGAGATTTTGATTACAAAGCCACCCTTTCCCTTTGCAAAAGAAAGTGAGCACTGAAGAAGCAAGGATGTAACAGACAAGCCAACCACAAAGAGGAGGATGTTGACCAACAAGTATATCTGGGCTAATTTTTTCACTGTAAACAGTCATTATGATAC
This sequence comes from Arctocebus calabarensis, assembly GCA_963573935.1. NCBI lineage: Eukaryota > Metazoa > Chordata > Mammalia > Primates > Lorisidae > Arctocebus > Arctocebus calabarensis. The sequence goes on along the minus strand of CAUYON010029065.1, from coordinate 13,029 downwards.
ATTTTTTCCACTGTCCTGAGTCCAGCAGTGAGATAAGAAGCTTGACCACAACTCTGCCTCACTTACTTTTCTGTTCCTCTCCTACTACCAGCCTTCTCACCTTCAGATGAAGCAATTCTACCCTACTAGCCCTGGGATTCATCCAAGCAGACCAGATCCCTAGATAAAGCCTCAAGGAGTTCACATTGCTTTTACTCTGCCTGGAAAGAGCTTAAAGTAAGGATGGCTCAGTGGACTACTGGTAAACCAGCTCTCCAAGGGGCGAAGTCAAACTCTAACTTACGCGGTGCTCACCTATTTCCATGGTATAAATACGACCACTACAGGCAATTTCAAGCCACTAGCAGTTTAACAACTAGCTTATAACACTCCTGAACATTTAGCAATCTCCCAGCATGAGTTAACTTCAGCACAGCACTGCCACTATCCCCTGAGGGCCTCAGGCTTAGGCAGGTGATGGGATGCCCTACCCCACATGGTCCTCACACTTGCAGCTCAGCCTCTGGAGTTCGTGGAGCAGTCAGAATCAAACATGCTCCTTAATCAACATCTTATTCAGGAAGTGTCACTTGCCATAAATACAGGCTTTTAACCTGTCTCCTCTGGGAATAGAGACAGGGAATTCATCATAAATTTCAGAGCTGGTAGATTTCAAGGGAGCAAGAGAGGCTCTTATTCCACAGGAAGTGTTGAGTGCACCTGTCTCCCAAACCCCATCATGGACGAGGGGGACAACTATCTAGAGTTTTCGGTGTCTGTCACTGTCCCAAGTGTCCAGGTCAAAGGAAAAAACAGCCTGGACTCTGTTTACATAAAGAACAGGAGAGACAGAGGTACCGACCTCTGAGGTGTGGAGACTGAAGATCTGCACGGGTTCAGAGTCAGAAACCCATCAACAATTATTTAGGGGATTACAGGAAACATTTTATAAGCATAAAAGCTACTGCCAGAGGCTAGAGAGAGGAAGCAAATGAGACACAGAAGCAGGGAGCTGGGAACTAAGATGGGGGGAAAGACAGAGACAGATGGATAGAGATGGTACCAAACCAGATTCTGTTAAACCTAAAAAGCCTGAAATGGACATATTTCTTTATTGATTCCAAGCTCCTGGGTGCAATTCAAACCCCATTCAACCAATGCTTCCTTATCCCGCCTTCAATTCATGGTTTAATTTTTCAGCAAAGCTGACAACATACCCTCTGTCATGTTCAAACTCCTAGGCCCTAACAAAATGCTCTCACCTGACTCTGTGACTTTATTTAGGCCATTTCTCTCTGGAAACATTCTCTTCCCTTCTAAATGACTTTCTTCTTCCCCAAGCTCATTCCAACCCTCATCTTGTCCAAATGTCATCCCTGGTTAACTGACCTGGCTTTGGATACTTTATTTCTCTCTTACTCCTTTACCACTTAGGTGCTCAATTTGTACAAATCTTTATTCTGGTGATAATGATTCTGCAACTATTCAGAATTGTGACTGACCTTAGACAAGTCATGTCCCACCTTGCACCTTCATTTTTTCAGCTGTTCAAAGAAAAGACTCAAATGAATAACTTCTAGTTTCTTGGCAGCTCTGACATTCACCAGCTCTGAGTGATGAGGGCCACACAGGAAAAGATTGACTGATGGAGAAGCACGCCAATGAGAGGAGGATAATTAGATGGGGTGTCCAGGTGAAGATAGAGAGCAATTGATGGTGACAGTGTAGCCATGATGTCCAGTTTTTCCAGTAGCTTCTTTTCTCCTCTTCCATAGTAACTGACATCCTGCCTATAGTTTGTACTTGACTAGGATTTGGCCTATAAGGCATAAACAAAAGTGATAGATAGCAACTTCTAGGAACCTTTCTTATAAAATTGCTAGCACTCATTCTTTGCACTCTTTCCTTCTTTATTTCCTCCTCCATCCTGCTGTCTGGAATGTGGATATGATGGCTGGAGCACTAACCTCCCTTGCAAAATATTAAGATGAACTACATGGAGCTGAAAAAGTCCTACCTCCTGGAAGAATTTTCAGAATAGAACCTCCCTTCCAGTCCCAAAATGGATCCCTCTGGACTTTCCCAAGAAAGAAATAAACTCACAGTTATTTGAGGTTTCTGTTACTTAAAGTTGAACTTAATTCTAAATGATACAAAAAGACCTTGAAGGTGGAAGAAGGATTACCAAGAGGCCCAGGCACTCAGATGGTGGCGAGTCAGTCACCTGAATGTGGGATGTGGGATGATAGATGGCAAGTGAAAGGAAGCAGAAGAATTGATAGCAAGGGTAGTGCCCCCTCCCAACTTCTCCACCACCAAAACTAGTCTCAGATCCCTGCCCTACTGTGGGCAGTTTGCAAGGCCTGTCCTTAAAGCTTGCTCCAGCAAGCCTTCTCTTATTGACCAGCCCAGAACCTTTAGAATCTCCTGTCCTCAAAGCCCCTTTGTGTCACTTATTTGGCACTTGCCAAAATGCCTGATATTGTCATATTTGGTGTTTTCATTTCTCAAACCCAGCTAGATTGTATGATTCTTGAAAAAGAGATTTTTCTTGCTTTTCACCCCAGATACAATGATGACATCCCAGATTTTCTAGGACAAACCAGATTTCAATTGTTGTGTCCTGGTGCTCTATACATTTCAAAAATGTTAATATTTAAAATATATCTGAGAAATGGGGGGTGGGGGGGGTTGAAGCAATGTGGTGGACCAGAATGATCCTTCAGAAGGATCTATGAGCTCCTATAGAAGAACTGGGGAAAAAGAGAGAATCCAGCCATACCTGGTGTGGAAATCTTACCCAGAGTCATAGCTCAGGGAGCACAGTGAGGAAGTGGTGAGCTGGATACAGCACATGATCCCAAGCAGTGGAAATCTGATAAATTAGGCAAGTGACTGCCACCAGCTGGGACCACCTGGGTATCCCACAGAGGTCCAGGTTGGGAGGAAGCTTGTACCAAGCTTTCAGTTGTTGAGGGAAGCTGTGCATTGAGTGAAAAGCTTGGAAGAGTGGGCAGACTTGAACAGTAAATAGCAATCAAATTTGAATGATGGTAGGAGTGGATTTGCCATTGGTTTGGTGGCTGGCAAGGTAGTCATACTGAGAAGGTCTTGGTAGCCAGGGGGGTTGCCATTGTGGGAAGGTCAACAAGGTCTTAGGAGGGGCCTAAACCACAGCTATCTTAATTCAGCCTGCCAGGATCAGAACTCCACTCTTGAGACAGGCTGAGTGACTCCAGCACCCCACAGGAACTGGAGTCAGGGGGCACCATGAGACCTGCCCCTGAAGGATTCTCATGAGCTTTAAAATCCCAACCCAGCAGGGTCTAATGCTAAGGAAACAATCAAGCCAGCACTGAAGGCAAATAAGTTTATAATAAGGACCATAGAGGTTGCTGGCTGTGCTGTCCCAAAAAAACCACAGTGCCACTTGGTGTCCTGGTGACATATTGCAACATACCTATCAAGAGCAAGAACTTATGTTTAAAACAAAGGAGGCAGTGAGAAGGAAAAAGGAAGATAAGGAGATGAACAAGAAGAAAGACCTCATGAGGAGGGACCAAAAGAAAAAATCAGGAAACATGAAAAACAGATGAACTTCCCCAAGGGACTATGAAGCAGCTACTGCAGAAGACTCCACTTATAAAGAATTAATAGACTTGACAAAAAGAGAATTTAAAATATGGGTGATAAAGACAGTAAAAGGAATGATCAAGAAAATGGAAAGATAGAACAAAAAGTCAGACAAGAGATATATAGAATATGGAAAGGATATGGCAGAGCCTAAGGAAATGAAGGAGACAATCAGGGAATATAAAGATGCAATGGAAAGTATAAAAAATAGGTTAGACCATGGAGAAGAAAGAACCTCAGAGCTAGAAGATAAAGTTTTTGAGTTAACCCAGGTAGTCAAGGAGGCAGAAAAGAAGAGAGAGAAAGCAGAACAGATGCTTAGAGAGCCACAAGACTCAATGAAGCATTCAAACATACAAATAGGAATTCTTAAAGGGAAAGAAGATTGTCCCAAAGGAATGGAAGCCCTACTGAAGACCATCATAAATGAAAATTTCCCAAGTTTTACTAAAGACCCTGACACACTCCTTCCAGAGGGATATCAAACCCTAGGTTATCTCAACTCAAACAGTGCTTCTCATTGTAAAAGCCTGTCCAAAGTCAAAGATGAAAAAAAAAATTCTGCAAGCATCCAGGAGTAAGCACCAACTGACCTACAGAGGCAGAGCCATACAATGACAGCAAACTTTTCAACTGAAACCTTCCAAGCCAAAAAATCATGGTCCTTCACCTTCAACATTCTTAAACAAAACAATTTTCAGGCCAGAATTTGGTATCCTGCTAAACTAGGCTTCAAAATTGATGAACAAATCAAATTTTTTGTGGATACACAGGCACTGAGGAAATTCACCAAAACAAGACCAGCTCTACAAGAAATACTTAGACCTATTCTTAACACTGACCATCACAATGGACCACCAGCAAAGTAAACACCCAGAAGCTATAGGTATAAACTTAGCTTCTACAATGGTGCAAAGGATAAAAGTACACAACGTCCTTTCACAAAATAAGAAGAATAGAACTCTACCACACTTATCAATTCTTTCAATAAATGTCAATGGATTGAATTCACCACTAAAGAGCCACAGGCTGGCTAATTGGATAAAAAAGCACAAGCAATCCATATTCTGTCTTAAGGAAACACACTTAGCCTTAAAGGACAAATCAAGACTTAGGTTTAAGGCATGGAAAACAGTATTTCAAGCAAATGGAAATCAGAAGAAAGGAGGAGTTGCAATCTTATTTTCAGACACAAGTAAATTTAAAGCAACTAAAGTTAAGAAAGACAAAGAGGTACACTTTATACTGGTCAAATAAACAATACAACAAGAAGACATTTCAATTTTAAATATTTATGCACCCAACTTAAATGTTCTCAGATTTATGAAACAGACCTTGACAGTTCTGAGCAATACAACATCCTATAACACCATAATAGTCAGGGACTTTAACACCCCTCTGACAGAACTGGACAGATCCTGTAAACAGAAACTAAACAAAAATATAAAGAACTTAAATGTTATCCTAGGACAAATAGTATTAATAGACATATACATAACACACCATCCCAAAGCTAAGGAATATACATTTTTCTCATCAGCCCCTGGTATGTACTCCAAAATAAACCACATCCTAACCAAATCAAACCTCAGCAAAATTAAAAGAATAGAAATTATAACTTGTATCTTCTCAGACCACAAGGTAATAAAGGTGGAATTCAACTCCACCAAAAACGTTCATCCTCACACAAAGACTTGGAAATTAAACAACTTATGCTGAATGATAGCTGGGTTCAGGAAGAGATAAAAGAAGAAATCATTAAATTCCTCAAATATAACAACAATAAAGACACAAGTTACCAAAACCTGTGGGATACAGCAAAACCAATCCAAAGAGGTAAATTTACCACATTAGATGCCTACATTCGTAAAACAGAAAGAGAGCACATCAACAAACTCATCAACCACCTGTGGAATTGGAAAAAGAAGAACAATATAATCCCAAACCCAGAAGAGGAAAAGAAATGACCAAAATTAAATCAGAGATTAATGAAATTGAAAACAAAATAATCATTCAGAAAATTACAAAACAAAAAGGTGAGTTTTTGAAGAAATAAATAAAATTCTATGAAGCAAACATTATCCTGATACCAAAACCAGGAAAAGACCCAACTAAAAAGGAGAACTTCAGACCAATTTTGCTAATACATATAGATGTAAAAATTCTCAATAAAATCCTAACCAATAGATTACAGCTACACATTAAAAAAATCATTCATGCTAAGATGCACCGTAGGTGTTGGGGAAACTTATTAAATGTAGATTATCAATGTCTTTATATAGTGATCAAGAAAATGCCATGAAGGCTACCTGTAACAGTAAGATGAAAACATTTCTGAATGTTTATGAATCATGCCCTATGATTGCACCAATGTACAGAATTATGATTCAATAAAATTATAAAAGAAAAAAAAATAAAGTAAAAAAAAAAAATCATTCATGATATCAAGTAGATTTCATCCCAGGGATGCAAGGCTGGTTTAACATATGCAAGTCCATAAACATAATTCATCATATCAATAGAGGCAAAGACAAAGACCAAATGATCCTCTCAGTAGATGCAGAAAAAGCATTCAATAAAATTGAGCATCCTTTTCTAATTAGAACACTGAAGAATATAGGCATAGGTGGCACATTTCATAAATTGATTGAAGCCATCTAGGACAAGCCACAGCTAATATTTTATTGAGTGGAGTAAAACCGAAAGCTTTTCCACTTAGAACTGGAACCAGACAAGATTGTCCTCTATTACCACTACTATTCAACATAGTGCCAGAAGTTCTTGCCAATACAGTCAGGCAAAAGAAGAAAATAACAGGCATTCAAATGGGAGAGAGGTCAAACTTTAGCTCTTTGCTGACAATATGATTTTTTTTTTTTTTTGAGACAGAGTCTTAAGCTACCATCCTAGATAAAGTGTCATGGCATCATAGCTCACAGCAACCCCCAAATCTTGGACTCAAGCAATCCTCTTGAATCGTTTTTTCTGTTTTTAGGAGACAGGAGTCTTGCTTTTGTTCAGGTTGGTCTCAAATTCATTACCTAAGCAGTTCACCCACCTTGGCCTCCCAGAGTGCTAGAATTACAGGTATGAGCCACTGTGCCCAGATTGATAATATGATCTTATACTTAGAGAACCCCAAAGACTCAACTACAAGATTATTGGAAGTGATTTAAAAAAAAAAAAAAACACAGCAATGTCTCAGGACATAAAAATCAGTGTCCACAAATCAGTGGCCTTTGTATATGTCAGTAACAGCCAAGATGAGAAGCTAATCAAAGACACAATTTCCTTCACAGTAGCCTCAAAACAATGAAATACCTAGGAATATACTTAACAAAAGATGTGAAGGACCTCTATGAAGAAATTTAGGAACCCTTAAGGAAAGAAATAGCAGAAGATATTAAAAAATGGAAGAACATACTGTGTTCGTGGCTAGGGAGAATCAGCATTGTCAAAATGTCTATACTTCCCAAAGCAATCCCCAGATTCAATGCAATCCCCCTTAAAATATCATTATTATACTTTCAAGATTTGGAAAGAATAATTCTTTGTTTTGTATAAAACCAGAAAAAACCCTGTAGAGCAAAAGCAAATCTTAGTAATAAAAACAAATTTGGGGGTATCTCTTTACCAGACTTTTGGCTATTACAAGGCCATAGTGGTCAAAACAGCATAGCATTGGCACAAAAATAGAGATATTAACATTTGGACCTGGACTAGACCATGAGATGAAAATAACATATTTCAGCCACCTGACCTTTGATAAACCAAACAAGAACATACACTGGGGAAAAGAATCCCTATTCAATAAACGGTGTTGGGAGAAGTGGATAAACACATGTAAAAGACTGAAACTGGACCTGCACCTCTCACCACTTACAAAATTTGATTCAAAATGTATAAAAGATTTGAACCTAAGGCATGAAATAATAAAAAGCCTCAAAGTATTGGGAAAACACTTGAAGATACTGGCCTGGGGAAAGATTTTATGAAGAAGATTTGTGTGGCAATTGCAGCAACAAAAATAAACAAATGGGACTTAATTAAACTGAAAAGCTTCTGTACAGCTAAGGAAACAACCACCAAAGCAAATGGACAACCTTCAAAATGGGAAAAGACATATCATATTATGAATTGGACAAAAGCTTGATAACTAAGCTCTACAGAGAACTCAAATTAACAAAAAAAAGACCCAACAATCCCATATATCACTAGGCAAGAGAGAAGAATAGAAACTTCCCTAAAGAAGACAGAAAAATGGCTAACAAAAATATGAAAAATGCTCATCGTCCCTAATCATCAGAGAAATGCAAATCAAAACCACCCTGAGATATCACCTAAGCCCAGTGAGAATGGCCCACATCACAAAGTTACAAAGCTGCATAAGCTAGCATGGACGTGGAGAGAAGGGAACACTTTTACACTGCTGGTGTAAGCTAATACACTAAGACTGCAAGCTAATACAACCTTTTTCAAAAGAAATATGGAGAATCTTCAAAGAACTCAAACTAGACTTCCCATTTGATCTTGCAGTCCCATTACTCCCTAGGCATCTACCCAGAAGGAAAAAAAATCCTTTTATCAGAAGGACATTTGCACTAGACTGTTTATCAAGCTCAAAATGTGGAAACAACCTAAATGCCTACCAATCCAGGAATGGATTAACCATGGAATGTATACCATAGAATACTATATGGTATACTATTCCATATGTATACCATGGAATACTATTCAGCCACTAAAAGAGATGGAGACTTTACATCTTTTGTATTAACCTGAATGGAGGTGGAACATATTCTTCTTAGTAAAGCATCACATGAATGGAGAAGCAAGAATCCAATCTACTCAATTCTAATATGAAGGCAGTAGATGAGCTAATACAAGGGGTGGGGTAGGGGAAAGAGGTAGTGGGGAGAGGGGAATAGAGAAAGGGATGAGGTCACGTTATATGGCACATCTCTTGGGGGTGGGACACAAGTATAAGGGGACTTTATCTAACAAATGCAATCAGTATAACCTAATTCTTTGTACTCTCAATGAATCCCAAACAATAAAGAAACTGACTATTCATTATTTAATGTGCTATAATATCACATAGAAAAACTGGCCTCTCTTCCCAAGTGCTGAGGGCAGCTCTTGTCATCTTTGGAGAAAACTACTATTTTTCTCCCCAAAAAATATTACAAATAGAAACAGTTTTATGCAAACAAATTTAAAAATAATCATTTTTGTGAAGTTTTAAACTCACAAAAACATTTCCTGGTAAATATAATTTCTTTAAAATAATACTTTAGCACTTGAGAAATATCCAACAAAGAGAAACAGAGTATAGAAGGAAAAGGGAGTTGGATGAGTAGAAGAGGAAAAAGTAGAGAGGAAAGAAATGAAGAAAAAGAATTTCACTGAAAATCTCTAGAAAAGGAAAATGACAGACCAATGTAAATTCTAAAAGACCAAATTGTCACGTGCAGTGGCTCATGCCTATAATCCGCAGCACTGTGGGAGACCAAGGAGGAAAGATCACTTATGGTCAGGAGTTTGAGACCAGCCTGGGCTCCATAATGAGACCTCACCTCTACAAAATGTTTTTAAAAATTAGCAAGGCATGGTAGCCCCTATGGTCTTCTCTACTCAGAGGCTGAGGCAGGAAGATCACTTGAGCCTAAGAGCTTGAGCTTACAGTGAGCTATGATCCTGCCGGTGCATTCCTGCCTGGGTGACAGAGTAAACCCTGTCTCAAAAAAAATAAAATAGGCAGCGCCTATTTAGGAGTAGGAAGCTGGCCTCATATGCCGGAGGTGGCGGGTTCAAACCCAGCCCCAGCCACAAACTACAAAATAAATAAATAATAATAATAAAAAGTCCAAGTCATAATTTCATAATATACAAAACCTTTGAAATTCCATGTGGAAAATAATTCATTTCATAAAAGAACTTGTTTCAGTAGAGAAGTTTTGACATCTTAAAATATGATTAGTTACTTCTCAGGGCAGAAGCAATAGAGATTAAAAGAGCATAACTAAGGTATATAGGAAGACAGTTTTTCAAAAGAATAAAATCACTCAGATTAATAAACAAAACACATGATAAAATGCTTATTATAGTACTCTGTCATCAACATTCAGAACTTTCCAAATGACCATAAGAAGAAGAATAAGGTATAAAAAGTAAAATAAAATAGAACACTTTAAATGTGGTAAAGCTTACTACTTTACAAAGGAGGTGTTTCAATCCTTTGTAGTTACTGAATTTCTTTCCATAACATTTCTAATAGAACTTTTTTCTATCATTACTCCTGACTTTTCACTATGGCTTCAATATATAAATAAGACAAATATACAATTTCCGTTTTAAAGATGGGAAAATTAATGTTTGAAATATGTAATAACTTGCCCAAAGTCATAGAGCTACAGGGTAGCAAAGCTAGGACTCAGGTTTTTAACCTCAAGACTACTTGTACTTCCACCTACATGTGGAGAAGGAAATGGGATTGTCTACCCGCCATGTCTTTGAAAGTCTAAATCTAAATGAGATTATATTTGTCAACTTTTATTATAGGTAGTATAAGAAATTTAAGGACAACTCAAAGACCTTTGTGTAAGTTTCCATATTTACAATTCCCATTTTTTATTGATACGTGATGATAATACATATTTTTAAGGTACATGTGATATTTTGATGCATGCATATAACATGTAATAATTTAGATCTTCTACAAAGTGACTACCATTGTGGGCTGGGAAGGGTAGCATGAAGAGGCATTTATGGAGGTTCTCCCTGTCCATTACCAGTATGAGAAATTTGAGGCTGATTTCAAGATCCCCTAAATAATTGAACATTTTTTTTATTTAGGAAAGTGAAAACTCTTCTACTAAAAACTAATTAATTAAAAGGTGAAAGATAAATCCTGAGGCTATGTAGAGTTGCTTATCTAAAACTTTTAGAAGGATTTGACAGAAGAAAGATAGTCAAAATTAAGAATAAGAAAATAATTACAAGAAGTATTATTTTATCACTCTTCTCAGGAAAAAAAGAAAATGCAGTTTTACCTTCTTGCTTCCTTTCCATGTAAATGTAATATGTAGTAAATGCTGAAAATCCCTGAAATGAACCTCCTTATGACATATTGTCTCCAAACTCATTTTTTTTTTGTTTGTATTTTAGCCGGCATTCCAGCACCCATCAGTAAGTTCTTCTTCTTTTTAATTCTCAGGTGCTTTACTTTACCACAATGTTAGAATATGTATGACAGTTATATTCCTGGATGTTTGGGGGTTTTGTTTATTTGATTTTCATTACTTGAAATTCCCAAGTCTTCTAATGGATTTTTTTTTCACTTCCTTCACAAATTTTCAATTCTTTTCCCCTTATTTGTTTCCTATTCTTATCTTAATAAGCTGGGGTACCTCTGTCAAAAAGAACTACTATTTACAATTTTTCCAAAACTTGAGTTTCAAAAGCAAAGGGAAAAGTCTTAAGTACAAAAATGGTCAAGTGAAAGGTAGGCAGGTTCCCCTGCTAGAAATCCCAATAACACTCAGAGGAAGAGGCTTATTGGTGACCATTCTACTCAAGACCCACCAAGAGAGTTTCTGTGGCATGTTGTGACTCCAGTTCAATCAGTGAGAGTCCCCAAAGTGTCACTGGGTTGGTGTGATGTATATGCCCTATATAAACAAAGAATAAGTCTGGAAAAAGCATCCCGATAGAACTTTAAATAACAATTAGAGCATACATTCCAGCTGGGAGGGAAGAGAGAATGAGAGATATGTGAAAAGTAGTCAATACAAAAAGAAAAATTGTGGTAAATAGAAACTGACATTTAAATGATCTGAGATTTCACCAGATTTTATAATCTTGATGCTTGAAGTGTGTCCAAGGACATGCATGAGCACCACTGTGGAGTTATTAGAGATGCAGAATGTCAGCCTAATGTCCACCCCAGACCCACTAACCAGACTTCACATTTAATGGGATCCCCAGGTGATTTGTGTACATGCTGAAGTTTAAGGTCCATTGCTGTACATTATTTTAATCCTCTGTCCTTAGAAAGGAAACAAAAAGATGAGTGCACTTGGTCCAACTTTAACCAAATTTTCCATCACAGCAAATTCTCCATGCCATGAAAAATGGATCAAAAAGCTTAAAGCTTAAATCAAAAGATAAGAAAGATGAAACTCACCAGAGTTTAATTCATTTTTTCGACACATTTCTATCCATCATTTCTGAGGATGTTCAGTGCTTGAGCTCCTGGGGTAGGGCTAACTCTGAAGGGAAAAGGAAAAAGAATGATTTGAGGGTTAGGGCTCATGGCACCTCACAACCTATGTCTACTCCTCTTAAAGTATTTGTATGCATGAAACATGATTATATTCAAAAGTCAGGCCAGGTGCAGTGGTTCACACCTGTAATCCCAGCAATTTGGGAGGCCCAGTCAAGAGGATTGCTTGAGGCCAAGAGTTTGAGAAAGCCTTGGGCAATATAGAAAGGCCCCATCTCTACAAAAATTTAAAACTTAGCCAGGTGTGATGGCACATACTCAGGAGACTAAGGCAGAAGGATCAGAGAAGTTCAAGGTAACAACGAGCTATGGCCACCACACTCCAACCTGAATGACAGAGGGAGACCCTTTCTGTACAATAACAATTATGATAATCAAAAGCCTAACTTCATAAGGAAACCTCATGGAGGTATTACAAAAGAAAATATAGCCTACAAGGTATAGACAAGTATGATATATATTCATGTGAGTGTGTGTGTTTGTGAAGAAGACCAGTGGTGACAAGTATGTGGGTCTAGTGTCCCAATTCCTTTAATACCTGACCACATTTATGAAGGTTTTAAGTATATCTAGCAGCTGAACATATTGCAGATCAAGTTACCCTATCACATAAGGGCCAAAATCACCACAGATACAGGAATCCCCCCATCACCTTCAGAACATGAGGCTACAGATCATACTTTAAACAAGTTCAAATTAGCCTAGCTGGAAGAAAGGCAATGGCTTGTGTAATCTGAGATAGAAACAGGACACTCATTGAGAAAGGGGAAGGACCCCTGACCACTGTATCCCTACACTTCCAGCTATCAGATCCCAACAATAACTAGAGTCCTCCAAGGTGAGAAAGGAAGCATTTGCAAACTTTACTTGTTCCTCCACCAAAGGGAAAATTTTGCTCCTGGTGTCCACATTTCTGATGTTTTCATAGAAACAATTTCAATGCAAACTGTATTCTCCTATGCCAGAGAACCAAAGTCATTAATTCTGTTTTGTTTTTCCCTATTTTAGCTGGAACTATTGGACCTATAAGTGAGTTCCTTTTCAGTTTCCTATTTCTAACTCTCTTTGGCCTTCTGTGGAGCACAGGGACCTCTCTACGCCCTACCTGTTACCATTTCTACCCTGCAGGATTT
>CAUYON010029060.1:0-10744 GCA_963573935.1 Arctocebus calabarensis | reverse complement strand
ACATGTACACCGTGGAATATTACGCAGCCTTAAAGAAAGATGGAGACTTTACCTCTTTCGTGTTTACATGGATGGAGCTGGAACATATTCTTCTTAGCAAAGTATCTCAAGAATGGAAGAAAAAATATCCAATGTACTCAGTCCTACTATGAAGCTAATTTAAAGGTTTCATATGAAGGCTATAACCCAACTATAGCACAAGAATATGGGAAGGGAGGGGAGGGGGGAGGTTGGGGTGGAGGAACGGTAATTGGTGGGGCCACGCCTATGGTGCATCTTAGAGGAGTACAGGTGGAACTTACTAAATGCAGAATACAATGTCTTCATACAATAACTAAGAAAATGCCATGAGGGCTATGTTGAGCAGTTTGATGAAAACATTTCAGATTGTATATGAAAAAAAAAAAAAAAAGACAAGGACCCTGGGATGGGATGATAGGACTCTGGCTTCATTCTGGGAACTTCACCATTATTCACAGATGTGTGAAGCAATGGCTTGTTTGAAAAATGGAATCTCAGCCAACTAGAGATAGTCACATCTCTGGGCCCCCACAGCCCAGCTATAGTTATTAATAACCGATGGTTCTGCCATCTCTGGTTCCAGCAACCCAGCAGGACCTCGTCCTCCTACAGTCTGCTGCCCTTCGGCTACAGCGGTCAGCAGTGACCCAGCTGACAGTCCTTTAGACTGCATTTCCAACTGTCTCTAGGGCTTCTAGTACCTAGCCCTTGACACAACTTTGCCAGCTTTTGTGATACTAGGAGAGGGCAAAGGGGAATGAGCCAGGTCCCAGCCTTGTTTCTCTGAGTTAGATCAGGGTGAAGATGATTTTAGCCCCCTGTGGTATTCCCTCTCACTCTCTCTCCCTCCCATCTTCACTATCTTCCTTTCCTTCCTCTTCTTTTCGCCTCACTGGCCTGCGTATTATTACCTCGGCTTCATTTCTCCCTCCTTCTTCTTTCATGCAGTCAACAAAATTATACCCTTACTGCATGCCAGGGCCTATGCTAGGTATTAGGAAAATATAAATGAATAAGCCAAAGGCTCTGCCCCCTGAAGAGTGCAAACACTTATGGGGGAAAGATATGCAATGGCAGAAAGAAGACCAGGAGGTCACAGGAACCTACAGGATTGTCTTATTGAGATTGGAAACAGAGAGGATAGGGAAAGTTTCCTGGAGGAAGTTATACCTGAACAGAATCTGAATTATCCTGCAGAGGCTGTGTGGGGAAAAGACTGGGAGGAAGGTATTGCAAGCAGAGGATTCCGCATAAACAAAAGTAGAGAGGTGACCAACAGCATGCTGTGTGAAGGGAACAAGCAACTTGGTGATGCTGAGATGTAAAATGAAAGGCGAGTTGTGAGAGCTGATGAGCTGGAGCAAAAAGAACAGGGCCTTAGGTGTTATTTTAAGAGCCATGTCTTTATCCAGTAGGCAAGAGAGGGTCTCTGAAAGATCTAAAACAGGGGTGAAGTGCAACTGGCTTGGCACCTGTAGCTCAGTGGTCAGGTCGCCAGCCACATACATTAGAACTGGCAGGTTCAAAGCCAGCCAGGGCCTGCTAAACAACAATGGCAACAACAACAACAAAATAGCTGGGCATTGTGGCGGGCACCTGTAGTCCCTGCTACGTGGGAAGCTGAGGCAAGAGAATCACTAAGCCCAAGAGTTTGAGGTTGCTGTGAGCTGTGATGCCACAGCACTCTACTGAGGGTGACATAGTGAGATTCTGTCTCAAAAAAAAAAAAGGGTGAAGAATGGTCACATATGGTTTTAGAACTATGAATCACTGTATTGGCAATGTGAGAGATGGGTTACAGCGGGACATGAATAGAAAGAAGGAATCCAGTCACGAGGCTGTTGCTGCCATGCCAGTTATGGACAATGGTGGCTTTAACTGGAGCAGTGAACATGGAAAGGAGAGGACTGGATTAAGGAAACATTATTAGGAGGTAAAATTGGCAGAGGTTTGTGGTTGATTGGATAGATATGTGTAAAAGAGACATCAACAATGCCACCCAGATCTTTAGCCTGCATAGCTATGTAAATAGTAATACTAATAGCAGTAATAAAACTAGTAATAGGAATAATAGTGTACCATCAACTGTGATAGAGAATTCAGGAAGCAGTGCTAGTTTAATGGAAAATGGATAATTCTCTTTTGGGGCATATTGAGGGCAAGGTGTTTATGGTTCATACAAGAGATGCCTAGCAGGCATTCTGAATAGTTTAAAGCTCTGGGGGAGGATGTGTGCTAAAGATTTAGATCTGAGATCATACTAGGGATATTAGGCATAGCCTGCCACGATGGCACCATTTCTAAGGGAACTTGCTAAACCCACTGGTTGCTGCCCAGGTGACCATGGTTTGTTCAACACGATCCATCTTACTGACTCCCTCCACCTCCCTTGGCTGCAGCCATGGACCCTATGAGGAGCCTGGCCCAAGGGCAGCCGATCTGTAAACTGACCAGAGTCTGATGATGTAGATTTGATGAAAAAGATGAGCTGGGCTACATAGAATCCCCCTTTCAGGACTTTCAAGAAGTAACAGACTCAAGGCCACTTAACACTGGGAGTCAAAGCTTGAAGATGGTTAAAAATTGGGATGTGACCTCCAAACAACAGATGAGGACAAAAAGGAGCTCTTACACACTGTTGGTGGGACTGCAAACTAGTAAAACCTCTATGGAAAATTGTATGTAGATACCGCAAAGAACTTAAAGTAGATGTACCATTTAATCCAGCCATCCCACTGCTGGGTATATACCCAAAGGAAAGAAGGTCATTTTATAAAAATGACCCCTGCACGCAAATGTTTATAGCAGCACAATTCACAACCACAAAGATGTGGAATCAACCCAAGTGACCATCAATCCATGAATGGATTCATAAAATGTGATGTATGTATACTGTGGAGTACTATTCAGCCATAAAAATGGTGATGTAGTATCTTTTGTGACAACCTGGATCGAACTGGAAACCACTATTCTAAGTGAAACATCACAAGAATGGAGAAAGAAACACATATATTCCATACTGGGTTGGAACTGATCGATCAACACTTAAGTGCACATGTGGAAGTAAATCATAAGGAAAATCAAGCTGGGGAGATGGGGGAGGAGAGGATGGGTAAATTCATACCTACTAGGTATAATGTACACTATCTGAGTGAAGGGCACACTTATAACTTTGACTCCATTTGTTCAAAAAAAATTAATGTGAACAGAACTTGTGACATCTCTAATCTAAAATTTAAAAAAAAATTGGGACATGATAAGCTGAGGTCATTTGAAACTGCAGTAAGAACAGGATGGAAACAATGGGTAAGCAAAGGATGTCAGGTAGTAAAAAGAGAAGAATGGAGAAGAAGGTTGGAGGAAAAAAATGCGAAGAAAGAGACAAAGAAAGTGAGTGCATAGCCTAAGAAAAAGACAGAGGGACTGTCCCATTCCTGAAGCTGCTTCACTGCCCCCCAGTGTTCCCATCTTAGTCTGTGTGGCCTCAAATTAAAGCCCAGCCATTTGAGGATAATTTGAGAGAGGGTATTTTTATTTCCAACCGAAAAAGGAGTTACCAGCATGAGATCACTCAGGAAGAAACTAGCACAGTTGATAAAAGCAGTGGGGGACACTGGGTACTACGAAAGGAACAGGGGACTGTAGACACCCAGAGATTCTGCGGTTTTTTATTCTTGAAAGAGAAGATGATCAAAAGTGTCAAAAACCACAGAGAGCTCTGGTAGGGACTGAGTAGTGCTCACTAGTTTGGGAATTAGTAGGTAACTGGTGATTTGAGTGAGGACATTTAGCAGAGTGGTAGGGGAGAGACAGAAGGCAGACCGCAGCTGGTTGAGACGTGAATGGAAAATAAGAATGTGGAGCTAATCTATGGAGAATACTCTCCTGAGAGCACTAAACGAGATGAGAAGAGACTGGAGAGGGGACCAAGAGCCAAAAGAAGAGGCTTTGCTTTGTTTTTTGCTTTGTTGAGTTCCCTTGTTGTATATATATATATATATATTTTTTTTTTTTTTTTAGAAAGACTTGAATTTGTAGGTTGAGAGGAAGAACCCAGCTGAGAGAAAGAGAGAGAAAGAGAGAGGACATAAGGGAGAGAGAGGGAAAGGATATAAAGGAGGAGAGAAGGGCTGTCTGAGCAGGAGGCTGGAGGAAGCAGGAGGCCGTATGTAGGTTCCAGGCCTAGCTAAAGGTGCTAGTCTTAAAATGAAAAGAGGACACCTCCCCTTCTGAAACTAGAGGAGAAGAGAGGAGGGATGGGATGGATGTGGAGATAGAGAGGAGATTGTAGTAGGTGGGAGAGGGAAGTTAGAGCCATCCATCCTGATGGCCCCCATTTTCTCAAAGGGGTAAGAGACAAAGCTCTCTGCCAAGAGTGAGGGAAGCAGAGACAAGTAAGGGGATTGATGAGACAAGTGACGTTTGGCAAAGTCATTGAGGGGATTGTGGGAGGGACCAGACCAAGGAGAGGTGAGAGCATTCGTGAATGGGGTTGTAGGCCCAGCTGAAGTTGGAGAGTAGAAATGTGTGAGGGCAACCGTCTCCATCCATGGTTGAGTTCCAGTAGTGCTTAGCTGTTCAAATGTACGAGCAGAGAAGGTAGTATTATGCAAGCCCACAGCTGGGGCTCTGGCAGATGGCTGTGGCAGAAGACACCAACAAAGGGAAGGGGACACTGAGGAGAGGTTTGGTGCTTAGCCTGGTCGGTGGGGAAGGAAGGGAGACCAGGAAGGAAGTAACAGGCTAAGAGAAGGGAGGATCGTGAGTCTGAAGGGCTCGGTGAGGTGGAAGTGTGGGTATTAGAGGGCTGGGAGGTATGAAACAGCCTGGCATGTTCCAGGAACTGTTCATAGTCCTCCAGGGGCAATAGTGAAAACCCAGAGATTGAGGAAGCCAGAGCAATAAGCAGGGCTCAGTCAGGGGGGCCTCATGCGCCAATATTTAAGTTGGATGTTGCAGAAGAGGCAGAAGTGTGGCAAGCATAGAGAGGCAGTTTTATAAAGTGGCTCATGGGAAGAAAGAGATCTCTGGAGCCCTGCTAGATCTTTCCCTGAATTCTTGTGCTCTCCTTCTGATGATACAAAGGTGACTTTCCAGTTCTAAAAGTCAGTGGTGCAAATCCTCCCCTTGTCCTCCCTGCATAAAATCTAGGTAGCCAGGAAAGTTCAATCAATTCTTACCCCAAGGACAGCCATCTGTTTTGCAAAGAACTCTGAGTTTGGAATCTGAAAGGCTTGATTTCTCATCCCAGTCTACCACCAACCAGCTGTACATATCTCCCTATCTCTAGACTTCTTTTTCATTATCTTTTTATTTTGCGGGAGAAATACTACCTGTTCTGTTTCCTAAGGTTGTTGTGAGGGTAAAATGAAGTAGTAGGTGTAAATTTGCTCTGCAGAGTTAAGAGTATGGTCAGCAGAATGGACAGTTAGTCCTACAGTCTTGCCAGGTTGGCCTTGTGTCCTTTTACATCTTCTGGCAGCAGAGTCTACCTCCTGTTTCCTTCCCTCACTCCCAGTCCCCACATGGCAACTAGTTCCCCAGAAATCAGGCTGGTCCTGGTAGGAGCTGAAGGAATAGTCTCAGCAGCCCTGTCTAGGATGGTGAGCCGAGAAATCAAAGGCTCTTTCTTTGCCAAGGAAAGGGTATTCTTTGCTTTTTTCCCTCCTCTCCAATAAATCTGTCTGCCTCTGCCGTCCCCTGACAAGGCTGATTGGCCTTGCCCTTGGGACGTGCCAGCTCAGCATGGAAGAGGGAGATGCTGCAAGATTTGATGCCTCCTTTATCGATACATGTTTAATTCATTGCTGCAAAGACTTGGATAAGTAAAACACTAAGCTCCCTCTGACTGGGCTTCCTGGAGAGACGGTTTCCAACAGCTTTTAAAGGAAATGTCAAACTGTTAAGAGTTCAGGCTTCAAGCAGCTTAATGCTTTATAATGTTTGGGAGTGAATGTCTCATGGATTCTTAATGCCTGGGTTATTTAGAATTGAAAAGAACTGATTGGTTAGTCAATATTATAAACACAAGACAACCACAGTCAACTCTGAGAAAGATGAATGCATGTTACTCATTGCTTTATAACTGCTTCTGCGCCAAAACTTGTACTTGACTTACTAATCAGTCAATATGAATCAGGCACGAAGTGTATGCTCAGCATTTGTGCAGGGAACTATAAATGTCATATCAAAACAAACTGATAAAAACGGTGTTGTGGGTTGAATTGTGCCTCCCCAAATTCACATGTTAGAACCCCAATTCCTAGTACCTCAGAATGCAATGAATAGGGCTTTTAAAGAGGTAATTAAGCTGAAATGGAGTCACCAGGATGGGCCTTAATCCAATATCACTACTGTCCTTATCAGACGAGATTGAGGCACAGACAGAGAGTGACACCAGATGTACGCTCAGAGATGACCATACAAAAACACAGGGAGAAGGCAAGCCAAGGAGAAAGGTCTCAGAAGAAACCCACCCTGCTGATACCTTGATCAGACTTCTAGATTCCAGGACTATGAAGACAAGTCCTTTTTCTCTTTTCTTTTCTTTCTCCTCTCCTCTCTTTTTTTTTTTTTTTTTTTTAAAGGCATAGGCTCACTCTGTCACCCTGGGTAGAATGCCATGGATTCATAGCTCACAGGCAGCTCAACTCCTGGGCTCAAGTGATCCTCTTCCCTCAGCCCCCCAAGTAGCTGGAGTTATAGGCATCTGCCACAATGCCTGGCTATATTTTTAGAGACAAAGTCTTGCTCTTGCTTGGGCTGGTCTCAAGCTCCTGAGCTCAAGCAATTCACCTGTCTTGGCCTCCCAGAGCGCTAAGATTACAGGGGTGAGCCACCACATCTGGCCAGAGATATATTTCTATTATTTAAGCCACCCAGCCTGTGGTATTTTGTTTAAGGCAGCTCCAGGAAACTGATACATACACATACCTTTGTGGAGGTTGTAGTAAGATAGGAAAAAAAACTCTCAAATATATAACACTTGCTTACACTAGTAATATCTGGGAGAGTATATAGATACAGTCTTTTCCTAGAAAGTGAAAGTCTTTCTATCACCAATCACAATTAAAATATGGAGCTCAAAGAACATAAAAAATTCCTTGACATTTCCAAAACCAAGCCACACAGGGAACCTAAACCACACTATGGGGTCCTTACCTCTGCAGTGTCTCTTCCTCTTCTCCTCCCGCACATACAACTGGGTCTTTCTTTAGCCTGCTTCTCAGCCTCGGGTTCCTGAGATCCTTTAGGACAGGTCCTATGGGCTAATTAAAGAGATTTCATGTCAGTAGTTCTTAGACTTCAGAACCACCTGGAGTGCCAAATGAAAATGCAGATTCAAGTACCTTACCATTAACAATTTGGGTTCAGTAAGTCTGGGCAGGGCCTAGAAATTTGCACTTGAATTTTTTTTTTAACCATGAGATATGCATACAAAAGAGTGTATATGGTACATATGTATAATTTAAAGAACAATAATATGAACACTTTGTGCCAACACTGAACTTAAGAAATTTAACAATTTTCTTTACACCCCTCCCCAGTTGCATCCCCCTCTTCTTCAAAGAGGCAAACACTTTAGTGAATTTTATACTAATTACTTCTTTGCTTTTCTTTATTATTTCCCACAGATGATTGTATCTCTGAGCAAAAAAAAAAAAAAAAAAAAGAAAATCTATTTAGCTTGCTTATTTGGGGACTTTATATAATGTTGCCATGCCACTTATATTCTTCAGCAACTTTCTTTTATTATTCAACTTTGTTTCCAAGACCCATTCATACTGATGCATTTGGCTGCAGTTAACTCGTTGTCACTGCTACACAGTATTGCATAAAAATACCACAAAAATACCATAAGTATACCACCATTTTCCTGTTCACAGTCATTTGGATGTTTCTAGCTTTTGTTTTGTTTTGCTTTGCTATTATAAATAATACTGCCATAAACTTTCTTCTATTCGTCTCTTGGCTTATTGGAATCTTTATTTTCACCTGGCTCCCCAGATTGAGCCTGATGTAAATAGTCTAAGAAACAATGTCTTTGGTCTTCCACATTTTTCACAGTGATACATGTACAACATAAACCTGTCTTGCTAGTATTGACTTCCTCTTGAGGCATGGCTCCAATGCTTCATTTTGGAGAGGGAAAAAAGCCCTCCAAATCTTTGCTTTTACTTACAAAAGCCCAATCCACAAGTTCGTATGTAAGTTCCTAGTACCTCAGAATGTAACTAATAGGGCTTCTAAAGATGCAATTAAGGTCACTGGGATGGACCCTAATCCAATATAATTAGTGTCCTTATACAGACATATTAGGGGTGGCTCAACACCTGTAGCTCAGTAGTCATGGTGCCAGCCACATGCACCAGGGCTGGTGGGTTCGAACCTGGCCTGGGCCTGCTAAACAACAACGACAACTGCTACGGCAACAACAAAAAAAAAATAGCCGAGCATTGTGGTGGGTGCCTTGTAGTCCCAGCTACTTGGGAGGCTAAGGCAAGAGAATCACTTAAGCCCAAGAGTTTGAGGTTGCTGTGAACTGTGATGCCACGGCACTCTACTGAGGGTGACATAGTGAGACTTTGTCTCACAAAAAAATAAAAAAAAAAAGAACAGATTAGGGCACAGACAAGGTGAGGTGCAAGAAAAGAAGGTGGGATGGGCAGAATGGAAAGAAACGTCTATATGAGAAGAAACCCATATTTTACAAATGGCCAACTATTAGTACATCTGTACTAGTAGTACAGATTATGAATGTCCAGCTACTTACGTATAGATGTTCAGAGACAGCAATCAAGTCTACTGATGTAATATTAATGTGTCAAGTTACTCATTCAATATAATTAAAAACTCAGAGTAGATTTAAATAGTTACAAAGGCTTCCAGAAGGAAGTGGGGCATATACTGGACCTTGAAGGATAGGAAAGTTAGAAATTGGGACAAGAAATGGAGAAGGTGCCAGCTAGTAGAGTTTGCTTAAGAGAGAGAAAGCTATAAGGAAAATCAGAAATGGAAATGGATAGACTGGGGGTGTGTGTTAAAAACTGCAAATCCAGCCTGACAAAGGCAGGGCAAGTCAAGTTCAATTTTAGGAAATCCCTGAAATCCCAGGGGATCCTCTCTTGGGAACTAAGTAAGAGAAGACAGCTTTAGAAGTACAGGTTGGAGATTATGAAAACATCAGAATCAGGGTGTTTGGTAGAAAAATAAAGCATGAAAAATAGTCATAGGATCCAGGATCCAGGAGAACAGGGAGGTCAGCAATAAGGAAGGAAGTAATTCAACACCAGTATAAGGTTCCTCACAGGTGTCAAAGACTTCTCCCTATTCTTCTAGATATTAAGAAGTCTATATAATACCATCTCTGTTCTATATAACTCCCTATACCATCCACCTCTATTCTCAGTTGAAGACCTCATTCCCACCTCACTGGGGGGAAAAAGATGATTAATTAATGGGAGCCTCCCTACTTTCCCACCACCACATTTACCCACCTATCTTCATCTGCACCTTTGACTTCTGTTATGTTGGATTAACTGTCTCCTGTTAAGGGCCATTTCTTCCACTTGTTCACTGGATCTGATCTGAATCAGTGAGGATCCGGGTCATCTGAGAGCAAGCAAGGTCTAAAATAATAATAATGGCTTAAACAGGAAAGTTTATTTCTCTCACGCATAAAAGAGCAAAGGTAGACAGCGTGGGTGGATACGGTGTCCTTGCTCTGCAAAGTATTTACAAACCGAGGCTCCTCTCAACTCACCATGTGCTCTGGGTGTGACCCTTGTCCTCAGGATCCAAGATTGTAGCTAGAGTTCCAGCCATTGCATGTAAATTTCAGGCAACGGGATCAAGGAACGATCAAAAGATGGAACAAAGGGTATGTGCGAGCCATCTTTCAAAGAAGGGTCCAAAGAGCTATCACATAACATTTTTGGTTACATTTTGTTGGCTAGACACAGTTACAAGGCTATATCTAGCAGAAAGAAAGGCTAGGAAATATAATCTTTATTCCAGGAGGTTATGAGGCCAGCTATATAGTGGGAATTTTATTATCATGGAAGGAGAGACAGATACTAGAGGATAATTAGCAGTCTTTGTCACTTCTTCCTTTCTTAAGAACTTTTGCCATTTCTAAAAAATCATTCTTATCAGCATGCAAACTTGATTTAGCAATTATTATCCCCAAAATAACCTCATCTTTTACCATACTATCCCTCCTGCTGCTTCCCCACATTTCTGCACCCATCAACAGCAAACATTCTCCAAAGAATTCTCTATCCATACAATCTCTTCCTCCTCACCTGCTATTTATTTTTCAATTCACTCCAGGTTGGCTTCCATACCCATCAATCCACTGAAACCTCTCTTCTCAAGCTCTCTAGAGATGTCTATGTTGCCAAATCCAATTATAACATTTTTGTCCTAATTTTAACAGCCCTGTCACCAGCATTTGACATTAATGATCTTTAAAAGTTTTCTTCTCCTTAAAAACTATTTCTTTAAAACTTTTCCTCTCGGGCGGCTCCTGTGGCTCAGCGAGTAGGGCACCGGCCCCATATACCAAAGGTGGCGGGTTCAAGCCCGGCCTCGGCCGAACTGCAAAACAAAAAAATAGCCAGGCGCTGTGGCGGGTGCCTGTAGTCCCAGCTACTCGGGAGGCTGAGGCAAGAGAATCGCTTAAGCCCAGGAGCTGGAGGTTGCTGTGAGCAGTGTGACGCCA
>CAUYON010029058.1:0-12461 GCA_963573935.1 Arctocebus calabarensis | reverse complement strand
AGTCCCAGCTACTAGGGAGGCTGAGGCAAGAGAATCGCTTAAGCCCAAGAGCTGGAGGTTGCTGTGAGCAGTGTGACGCCACGGCACTCTACCCAGGGTGATAAAGTGAGACTCTGTCTCTACAAAAAAAAAAAAAAAAATCCCTTTTTCAGTGGTCTACCAAAAATTCGAAAGCCACTATAAAACCCCATGGAATCTTCATTTGATGCTCTTAACAGGGAAAGTTTAGAGTAAGGGTTGATATTTCACATTTAGCATGCTGTTTCACAACTTTTCACAATCCAGCCCTGACTTTCAGGAAATCAAATGAAAATGACAGAATTTATCTGAAGCTCCAACAACCTACAAATGGAACTGCTGGTCTTTTGAGGGATGCCATCTCATTGGTGTTGTTGGAAAAGTCCAGATTCCTTGGCATACTGGTAACCAATTATTGGGGGTCAGGCCCCAAGAGGTGGCTGGGTTTAAGGGAGTTAAGACGATGGTGAAGGGCAGGACTCGGGGGCTCATGCCTGTAATCCTAGCACTCTGAGAGGCCTAGGTGGGTGGATAGCTTGAGCTCATGAGACCAGCCTGAGCAAAATAGAAAAGACACCCCATCTCTACTAAAATAGAAAAACTGAGGCAAAAGGATGGCTTAAGCCCAAGAGTTGGAAGTTGCTGTGAGCTATGATGCCATAGCACTCTACTCAGGGCAACAGCTTGGGACTATCTCAAAAAAAAAAAAAAAAAAGACGATGGTAAAGGCAGAGGGAGAATAGGACATAAAAACAAATTAGTTTTTCCTTTTTTTTAAGACAGAGCCTCAAGCTGTCACCCTGGGTAGAGAGCTGTGGCATCACAGCTCACAGCAACCTCCAATTCACTTCATTCAATTTTCCCCAACGTCCTTTCCTCCCCAATTCTGCTCCTGTGTGACATTTAGTCATGACTATGACAGATTTTTGGCCATTCCTTGTTTCTGATGTTCTGGAAGCCATGAGGAGGGCTGGTCAGGGTTTACTGTGAGGCATCCTTCCATTGAGGTTTGTTTCTCTCATGGATTTTTTTGTTAGTGCTTTGTTGAATTTTTCTTTTTTTTTTTACAGGGTTGGGGACAGCAGCATCCTTTCCGTGTCCCTGGTATGTCACATTCAGATCATGCTGGCCAGTGTCATGGACTCTTTCCTGATGGAAGCATGGAGCCAGTCCATTGAGGGTTTTTTTGTGGTTCTTAGCCTTAGCTTTGGTGGCAGAGGTGTCAGGGTGCTCAGTCCCTGGCTTTGGTTGATCTGAGGACCCTCTGGGAGGGATAGGGCTGACAAACTCACCCCGGCTTGGGCTTACCTCCGCCAGCTTTGTCCTCCCCTTCATTATCAGTGTCTTCACATTCAGGCAGGACTGCCCCAGTGTGACCAGCAGCAGTACTGCAGGCATGTGTCTGTCAAGGCAAGGCAGGAACGCAGCTGCTCTCAGAGGAACAGCCACTAAGGAAGAGGGACACTCCACTGGCCCAAGGAGAGGCCTGACATAGGGGGAGCTGTAGTCTCCCACCAACATCTTGTCCTAAACAAGAAACCTTGGAGGCCCAGCCCCAGTCAAGCCTTTGGATTACACACTTCCAGCCAGCACACAATTGTAGCCTTATGGAACACCTGAGAATACCCAGCCCAGCTGCTTGGGAATTCCTGACCCCCAGGTTTGGTTTGATGTTTCAAGGGTTTGATGTTTGGTTTGGTCTGATGTTTCAGATCAGTCCTGGCTCAGGGACTTAGGGTGAGGACATCCCTGAAATATGTACCATGGGATGGGTCTGCTGGGTGAGGCCAGCAGGAGGGTAAGGGCCATATGGGGCAGGTTGAAAAGGTGGAGGCTTGGGGACTGAACACAGGGCAGGGACAGGGGAGACTGACCCTGGTTGCACCAACGTGATTTCCCGCCTGTGCATGTGTGTTTATTTAAAAATTGAAGTTTTGAAGAGGTGCCAGAGTGCCAGCAGGGAAGCCTCCATTCTTGGGAGTGGTTACTGCTGAGATGTGTGGCTGCTACAATTAGGGGAAGTGTAATTCTTCTGGGGGGCTGGCTGGGACGGGAACTGGAACAAGTGAAGCTACTTTCAGAAAAGCATCACAGGGCCTCTGGGCCTTCGAGACTCTGTGTGGGGGCCAGGGTCGGTGGGTGCATGGGCAGGAGGCTAGAAGTACATGATACTACACAAAAAGATACCAGGGAGCCTGGGCAGAGTGCCCTGCCCCTGAAACACTCACTAAAACCCAGAGGGAGAGCAGCACCTGTGGCTCAAAGGAGTAGGGCACCAGCCCCATATGCTGGAAGTGGTGGGTTCAAACCCAGCCTCGGCCAAAAACTGCAAAAAAAAAAAAAAATAAAACCAAAAACCCCAAAAAAACCCAGAGGGAAAGGGCAAGAGCCCAGGAGTCTGCTTCTGTAGGTACGCAGAAGGTAAAGGAACACAGTTTGTAGACAGCAGCTTTCCAGGGGGCATTTGACAATATTTGCAGATATTTCTGATGTGCTCCTGAAATGGGCTGGGTGGAGGCAGGGATACTGCCCAGCAGCCTGCAGGGCTGGGACGGCCCCACAGGTTGGCAATGCCCAAGCTGAGGACCCCAGCCCAATTTACCTGAAAAAAAAAATAGTCCTATCTCCACTCACATTGGACACCAGAATTACCCCCAATGGGGCAGAAAGTATAGACGAGGGGCCCCCCCAGCTGCTGGGACTCCTCCCCCCCACCTTCCCACTTAGCATGTGGACTTAAATGTGTGCCTCAGGACAAGTTTTTTTTTTTTTTTTTCCTAAGACAAGAGTCTCACTGTGTCTCCCTCCATCCCTCCATGGCATCACAGCTCACAACCTCAAACTCTTGGGTTAAGCGATTCTCTTGCCTCAGCCTCCCAAATAGCTCGCCACAACACCTGGCTATTTTATTGTTGTTGTTATAGTTGTCATTGTTGTTTAGCAGGCCTAGGCCCGGTTTGAACCCACCAGCCCCCATGTATGTAGCTGCGCCCTAACCATTGAGCTATGGGCACAGAGCCTAAGGACAAGTTTTAAAATAAACACCCTCAGAATCAACAGAAAGCACAAGATAGCATGAGCAGAGAGGGCACAGCTCTTTCAGTGGGTTTAGCATGTCTCCCTTTAGTTATTTTCCCCAAGTCAGAGGTTTGCTCTGCTCAACCACCATGTAGTCTCCCAGGCCTATCCCTGAAGGGACCTCCACCCTGGGTTCAGCTCCCTGCCCAGGGCCTACCAGGGCTGTGGAGGCTGTTTCCTAACGAGTCTGGCATTTAAAGAGACAAGCCAGGCTCGGCACCTGTAGTACAGTGGTTACGACACCAGCCACATACACTGAGAGTGGCGGGTTTAAACCCGGCCCAGGCCAGCTAAACAGTAATGATAACTGCAACAAAAAATAGCTGGGCATTGTGGCGGGCACCTTTAGTCCCAGCTATTTGGGAGGCTGAGGCAAGAGAATTGCTTAAACCCAAGAATTTGAGGTTGCTGTGAGCTGTGATACAATGGCACTCTACCGAGGACAACAAAGTAAGACTCTGACTAAAAAAAAAAGAAAAAAGAAAAAGAAAGAAAGAAAAAAAGACAGACAAGCCAGAGCACTAAGAAGGGCTTAATTTCAGGTGCAGTAATTGGACAACACAACCTTAGTGGATACATAAAAATACTTAGCAGCACCAGTTAGTCCTGTGGATGGGATCAGTTTCTAAAAGACCTGGAAACAGGACATCACATGTTCTCATGCACCAATTTTTGGTTATTGGCCAGTGTGGATGGTAAGTTCAGGGCCTTTACCGCTGTGGGTTGAGGTAAACTGCTTTCCCACAAAGAGGGCCAACACACACACCAGCTGTGCTGGTGAGATCCCCTCCTCAGGAGTGGAGGGAGGGACCAGGTGCTGATGAGGTACATGTTGACACTCCCAGCTATGTATGTCTTTCCTCCTTGGTGTGGCATCATCCTCCCTCGTCTGGGCTCCACCTGCCCACTTTGGACAGAAGTAGACAAAACTGCCAGGGCCAGTTCTAGCCTCTGTCTGGATTTTTTGCTCTAAAGATTGAGCAAAATATGAAAATGGGCCAGGAACATTCTTGGACCTATGTCATGGCAGCAGCCACCCTGACCTATCCTGCAGTTTGACCCGAGAGTATCCTGTCTTCGTTCTGCTCAGTGCTAAGGTCTCGGTGTGACTCTGTCAACATCCTGAGGTGTCACATTCTGGTTTCCTCTGCAGTGGCTGTTGTCAGTGCAAAGATCTGGGAGAGAGTCTTCTTCCAATCAGAACCTTTTCAAAGCAGGACCCCTGTCATGGCCAGATGTCCACAGATAGTGGGAGAAACTCAGTCACCAGAAGGACCAAAGCCCATGCCAGTAGGGCAGGACATGTCCTGGATGTGGAGTTTACCCCCTATCAGATTTGAAAATAAATTTCACCAATATTTTAGTATATAATCTATCTGCAGCTTTAACTTTTTTTTTTTTTGGCAGTTTTTGGCTAGGGCTGGGTTTGAACCCGCCACCTCCAGTTATATGGGGCCAGCATCCTACTCCTTTGAGCTATAGGTACCATCCACACAGCTTTAACTTTTTTTTTTTTTGAGACAGAGCCTCAAGCTGTTGCCCTGGGTAGAGTGATAAGACACCACATCTCACAGCAACCTATAACTCCTGGGCTCAAGAGTCTCCTGCCTCTTACCTCCCATGTAGCTGGGACTACAGACGCCTGCCACAACACCCGGCTATTTTTTGGTTGCAGCCGTCATTGTTGTTTGGCGGACCCCGGGCTGGATTCGAACCCGCCAGCCCATGTGTATGTGGCTGGTGCCTTAGCTGCTTGAGCCATAGGCGCTGAGCCCACACAGCTTTAACTTTTAACAGAACCACTATGACTATGCTGAGGGCTGCTTCCCTCCCCCACTGAGTCAGAGTCTTTAATAGGGATGGCCACTGACACTGTCCTTGGGTACCTGGGCTGACCTGCCAGCAGTGTCCAGAGCCTGTTGCCCCAGTGGGAAGGTTGAGTCAGGCTCTAAACAAATGGCTTTGTTTCTGCAGATGCCAGCACAGGACACAGCTAGTTTTCTTGTACCATGACCCCACCGCCCCCATGAGGTGGCAACCAGGCTGGGATCTCAGCATAGGTGTGCAGGCAGTCAACAAGGCCTAGGGGCTAGCACAGTGCAGGGAGAGACAGAAGCGAGGAGCCCCAGGGAGGCCAGACATTAGCAGATCTGGCCAAGGTGACCTAGTATCCGGCTGTTGTTCTCTCCCTACTTGGAGCTGGGCAGAAAGGCTGCTGGCAAGTCAGGTGTCCGCCTCCCTCTCTTGCCTTAGAGACCACAGCAAACACCAACATGCAAGGAAGCAGCTTGTCTCTGGTTCTGCCTCTCAGAAAGACTTTTTCTCAAAAATACAGGAGGAAGGGCTTGGTGCCTGTGGCTCAAGCAGCTAGGGTGCCAGCCACATATACCTGAGTTGGCGGATTCAAATCCAGCCCGGGCCCACCAAACAACAGCGACAGCTGCAACCAAAAAATAGCCAGGCACAAACAAACAAACAAACAAAAAAAAATAGCCAGGCGTTGTGGCAGGCACCTGTGGTCCCGGCTACTTGGGAGGTGGAGGCAGTAGAATCACTTGAGCCCAGGAGTTGGAGGTTGCTATGAGCTGTGATGCCATAGCACTCTATCTAGGGCGACAGCTTGAGGCTCCGTCACACAAAAAAAAAAAAAAAAAAAGGCGGTGCTTGGTGGCTCAGCAAGTAGGGTGCCAGCCCTATAGACCAAGGGTGGTGGGTTCAAACCTGGCCCTGGCTGACCAGCAAAACAAAAAAATAGCCAGGCGTTGTGGTGGGCACCTGTGGTCCCAGCTACTTGGCAGGCTGAGGCAAGAGAATTGCCTAAGCCCAGGTGCTGGAGGTTGTTGTGAGATGCCATGGTACTCTATCGAAGACCATTAGAGTGAGACTCTATCTCTACGGGGGGGTGGGGTGGGGGGGGAAATACAGGAGGAAGGGCATGATGGTTCACACCTGTAATCCTAGCACTCTGGGAGTCCAAAGCGAGTGGACAGCTTGAGCTCATGGGTTTGAGACCAGCAAGACCCCATCTCCACTAAAAATAGAAAAAACTAAGGTAAGAGAATCGCTTGAGCCCAAGAGTTAGAGGTTGCTGTGAGCTAGATGCCATGGCACTCTAACCAACTTGAGACTGTCTCAAAAACAAAGCAAAACAAAAATACAGGAGGAAATTTTTTTTTTTTTTTTGTAGAGACAGAGTCTCATTTTATCGCCCTTAGTAGAGTGCTGTGGCATCACACAGCTCACAGCAACCTCCAACTCCTGGGCTTAGGCAATTCCTTTGTCTCAGCCTCCCGAGTACAGGTGCCTGCCACAACGCCCAGCTATTTCTCTGTTTTGCAGTTCTGCCGAGGCCGGGTTTGAACCCACCACCTTTGCTATGTGGGGCTGCGCCCTACTCGATAAGCCACAGGCACTGCCCAGAAATTTTTTCTTTTGTAGAGACAGAGTCTCACTTTATCGCCCTTAATAGAGTACCGTGGTGTCACATAGCTCACAGTAACCTCCAACTCCTGGGCTTAGGCAATTCTCGTGCCTCAGCCTCACAGTAGCTGGGACTACAGGCGCCTGCCACAATGCCCGGCTATTTTTAGTTGCAGTTTGACGGGGGCCGGGCCTGAGCCCCCCACCCTCGATATATGGGGCCATAGATTGAGACTTTGAGTCTCACTTTATCACCCTGGGTAGAGTGCTGTAGCATCACAGCTCACAGCAACCTCTAACTCTTGGGCTTAAGCAATTCTCTTGCCTCAGCCTCCCAAGTAGCTGGGACTACAGGTGCCTGATACAATGCCCAGGCTATTTTTTGGTTGTAGTTGTCATTGTTGTTTGGCAGGCCCAGGCTGGCCTGGACTAGAACCTGCCAGCTCTGGTGTATGTGGCCGGCGCCTTAGCAGCTTGAGTTACAAGTGCCAAGCCTTTTTTTTTTCTTGAGATAGAGTCTTATTTTGTCACCGTTGGTAGAGTGCCATGGCATCACAGCTCATAGGAACCTCAAACTCTTGGGCTTAAGTGATTCTCTTGCCTCAGCCTCCCAAGTAGCTGGGACTATAGGCATTCACAATGCTTGGCTATATTTAGAGGAGGTCTCACTCTGGCTTAGGCTTGTCTGGAACCTGTGAACTCAGGCGATCCTCCCACCTAGGCCTTTGAGCGTTCTGATATTACAGGTGTGAGCCAATGCACCCGCCCAGAAGGAAATATGTTAAGTGGAAATCACACAAAGTGGAAAAAACCAGAAAACACACTGTTGTTTCTGGAGCTATGTATTCATATCAGACACTTTTTAAAAAACTCTCATTTAGTACAGATGCAATGCATAAAAAAAAAATGTGCACTTTGTGTTAAGCCACAAGTAAGGACGTACAATCATTGTATTTTTATCTTTTTAAAAACCTTTCAGGAACTGTACCTTGCAAAAAATGCCGGGAAAAAGAAAACTAACTTTGAGTACATAAATGAAACTGACTTTTCAGAAGTGTAGAAATCAGGACAACCCAGAAAGATTCAACACAAATGCAAGCCCCAGGGCTCCTGCTTTCCAGAGAACATCCATGTGCTGAACACCACCCTGGGGCTCTTGCTGATGCAGGGCCTGGTGTGAGCAGCCCCACTGCAGATCAGCCTCTTCTTCACCGATGACGCCGGTTCCTTTCTTCTAGGAGCTGGTTATCAAACATTTCTTTTTCCCTTGAGAAAATAAAGGATGATAATTCATTTTATTCATTAATCACTGTGTTTTTGAAGTGAATGAAACAGAGAAGTTACTGTTTCAGGGGAAGAAGTTACTGTTTGGGGACTGAGCTTCTGTTTGGGAAGATGAAGGTTTTGGAGGAGGGTGGTGGCGGTCACACAACTACATGGATGTGCATAATGTCACTGAGCTGTGTGAACTTAAAAAAGACTTAAGATGGTAAGTTTTATTATGTGTACTTTACTACAATTTTAAAAAAATTTTCTTAAAAAGAGTAGGAAATATCAAATTGTTCTTATTTCCCTGTAAAGAAAAATCACATTAACAATCGTTCAGGCAGCAGCCCCTCAAGAACAGGTTTGATGTTCAGCCCA
The DNA here is from genome assembly GCA_963573935.1 of Arctocebus calabarensis. Taxonomy (NCBI): domain Eukaryota; kingdom Metazoa; phylum Chordata; class Mammalia; order Primates; family Lorisidae; genus Arctocebus; species Arctocebus calabarensis. The sequence continues at coordinate 4,301 of CAUYON010029058.1, read as the reverse complement.
GCAAAGGCTTGGAGCAAACATCAGTTAACTGTAAAGGAAAAGACAGCCACAAAAACACAGCCAAGAGGAACACAAAGGGAGCTCACAATGCAATTTTTAGGTAACAGTTACATGAAGTCAGGTTTGTGCACAGCTCCTTCGACGTAAATCCCCAGAAGAACACAACAAGAGGTGTGGGAAACTCCCTCTAGCCATCAGAGCAATGGGGTCCAGGGTCCCAGGACACTGGAAGCTTGACTGAGGCAGTAAGCAGTGGATGCTGTACACTCTACTCTCCTCCAGATGGCTCTGTAGGTGGCCTTGCCAGCAGCCTGAGACCCACACTGCCTTCTACCTTATCTTCCCTGCCCCAGGGAGGAGTCCAGGCTCTCAGCACAAGAGGCCTTCACTATGAGGCCCTGTGACCATGTGCCTGGTTCATCCAGACAGAGACCCTGCCTAGACTCTAGTTGAGTCTTCAGTGTCACTGCCTGCACAGGCCCTGCCTGGAGCCACAAGGCCTGGCAGCATGCCCAGAGATGGGATTAGAGACTCTGGGGGCCAAAAATCCGAGGGTGGTTAAACATACTCTCTCTCATACATGAGAGAGAAACATCTTGATCACAGCATTCTTCTGACTGGCTAGAAACCATCCAGGGGTAACTGCTGTTGCTTTTTTTTTTTTTTTTGAGACAGAGCCTCAAGCTGTCACCCTGGATAGAGTGCTATGGCATCACAGCTCACAGCAACCTCCAATTCCTGGGTCAAGCGAGTCTCCTGCCTCCGCCTCCCAAGTAGCTGGGACTACAGGCGCCCGCCACAATGCCTGGCCATTTTTTGGTTGCAGCCGTCATTGTTGTTTGGCGGGCCCGAGCTGGATTCGAACCTGCCAGCTCAGGTGTACAAGGCTGGCACCTTAGCCCGTTGAGCCACAGGTGCCGAGCTTAACTGCTGCTTCTTAATCTTGCTATATTTCCCGCATAACCATGGGCTGTAGTATGAGAAGAAAGTTCAAAATACAAATAATTAGCCCCTGCAAAGAGATATTAGGACAGACAAGGCTGGGCATGAGACCTGCGCTGAGCATTTGTGTAGCTCCTGTAGGGCTCAGGCCCAAGAGGTTGGTGACTCCAAGAAAAGTCATGGCTGAGCCCCAGGCCTTGGACTTGTGTCTAGCTCTATCCACCAATGACCAGGTTAGGGACCCTAGGCAGCCACCCAAACTTGGCTAGAGGACAGGAACTCCAATGCTGCCCTCACGAGGCTTGTGTGGCCATTCCACACCCTGTGCTAACAGGTGTTTCTAAGGATTGATTTTTTTTTTTTTTTTTTTTTTTTTAGACAGTCTCATTATGTTACCCTCGGTAGAGTGCCATAACATCACAGGTCACAGCAAACTCAAACTCTTGGGTTTAAGCAATTCTCTTGCCTCAGCCTCCCAACTAGCTGGGACTACAGGTGCCCGCCACAATGCTCAGCTATTTTTTTGTTGCAGTTGTTTAGCTGGCCCAAGCCAGGTTCAAACCTGCCCCCCTCAGTGTATGTGGCTGGTGCCATAACCACTGTGTTACAGGCACCAAGCCAGGATTGCTTCTTGAGTAGTGGGCAATGGGCAGCCTTGAGCCAGAACTGGTGGCAGGCACAGAAACAAAACCCTTGGGGGCAGCATCTATGGCTCAACGGAGTAGGGCGCTGGCCCCATATGCCGGAGGTGGCAGGTTCAAACCCAGACCTGGCCAAAAACTGTTTTAAAAAAAAAAAAAAAGAAACAAAATCCTTGAAGATGTGAACCGAGGACTGGAAGCAGTGTTCAGAGCAGCCTACCGGTAGCTCAGGGAAGGTCCCTTTATGTACTTCTCCTCAGCTGTCTTGTAGTCCACCGCATCCACTGCAGAGATTGCACAGATGATGGCCTGCAAGAAGGGTACAGGGGGCTCAGTCATGGCAGGAGAGGCCTAGCAGGTTTGTGGGGACCATGTGCCTGGGAGACCAGTAAGGGGCCCAATATAGTCAGTTATTGCCTCCATACATGACCAGAAAACTCCAGATCATGAATCAGAAAACACTTGATCTCTGAAACTTCTGCTTATAATGAAGGCTCTAAGTTAAATCCACAATGGTATGTTTTGGGTTAAAGACGAGGTCACATCACTAAGAGCAGAGAATAAAAAGGAAGACCCTTAGCCAGGCGCTGTGGCGGGCGCCTGTAGTCCCAGCTACTCGGGAGGCTGAAGCAGGAGAATCGCCTAAGCCCAGGAGTTGGAGTTTGCTGTAAGCTGTGATGCCACGGCATTCTACCGAGGGCGATAAAGTGACACTCTGTCCTACAAAAAAAAAAAGAATACTCATTCCACTGTGAGTTTCATGTGCACAAAATTACACATCAGGATAATTTACTTTGATTCATTTTTTCAGCTCTTCCAAGAATTAGAATGTTAGTATATACAGCTTGTAAGTCATTCCTCCTGGAGAACTAGAAGAAACAAAAAGGGACTAAAGGGTGGTGCCTGTGGCTCAAAGGAGTAGGGCACCGGCCCCATATGCCAGAGGTGGCAAGTTCAAACCCAGCCCCAGCCAAAAACTGCAAAAAAAAAAAAAAAGGGACTAAAAGCTGAAAAGTGGATAGAGTGGAAGGGGAAAAGTAGAGATCTCAGCAGTAATGCTTCTGGAAAGACGTAATGTGATGAAGGCGGTTTGACGCCTGTAGCTCAGTGGTTAGAGCACAGGCCACATGTTCTGGCACTGGTGGTTTCTGGGCGTGCTAAACAACAACAACAACGTCAACAACAAATAGCAGAGCAGGCAGCACCTGTGGCTCAGTGGGCAGAGCACCAGCCCCACATACCAAGGGTGGCAAGTTCAAACCTGGTCCCAGCCAAACTGGAACAAAACAATAGCCAGGCATTATGGCAGACACCTGTAGTCCCAGCTACTGGGGAAGCTGAGGCAAGAGAATGGCCCAAGCCCAGGAACTGGAGGTTGCTATGAGCTGTGTGAGCCACAGCACTCCACCATAGGTGATAAAATGAAACTCTGTCTCTACAAAAAAAAAAAAAAAAAATAGCCGGGCATGGCTCGGCGCCTGTGGCTCAACGGGCTAAGGCGCCAGCCACATACAGTTGAGCTGGAGGGTTCAAACCCAGCCCGGGCCCGCCAAACAACATTGACGGCTGCAACCAAAAAAAATGGCCGGGTGTTGTGGCGGGCGCCTGTAGTTGGGAGGTGGAGGCAAGAGACTCGCTTGAGCCCAGGAATTGGAGGTTGCTGTGAGCTGTGATGCTACAGCTCTCTATCCAGGGTGACAGCTTGAGGCTCTGTCTCAAAAAAAAAAATAGCCGAGCGTTTTGGCAGGCACCTGTATTCCCAGCTAATTGGGAGGTTGAGGCAAGAGAATCCCTTAAGCCCAAGACTCTGAGGTTGCTGTGAGCTGTTAACTTGCCATGGCACTCTACCCAGGGAGACATAATGAGACTTTGTGTCAACAACAACAAAAAAAATGTGATGAAGGTGGGTAACCCCAGCCTCAACTCTCCATCCTTTTGGCCACTGTGAGCACTCAGGGACTTGAGATCTGTTTTAATGGAGTTGACAGCAAACTCATTGGCATGAAGTTATCCTGGGCAAAGCAGATACAATACAACATAGGAGATGGAAGATTCAACATAAAGTTTTCAGGACAGGCGTAGTGGCTCATTCCTAGAATCTTAGCACTCTGGGGGGCTGAAATGGATGGATACCTGCGGAGCTCAGGAGTTCAGACCAGCATGAACAAAGGAGAGACCCTGTCTCTACTAACAATAGAAAAACTAGCTGGGCTTTCTGGTGGGCACCTTGTAGTCTCACTACTTGGGAGGCTAAGGCAAGAGAATCACTTGAAACCAAGGGTGTAAGGTTGCTATGAGGTGTGATGCCACTGCATTCTACCCAGAGTGATAGAGAGAGATTCTACTACTTTGGGAGGCTGAGACAAAAGAATCACTTAACCACAAGAGTCTGAGGTTGCTGTGAGCTGTGATGGCACAGCACTCTACCAAGGGTGACACAGTGAGACTCTGACTCAAAAAAAAAAAAAAACTAGCTGGGCACTGTGGTATGTGCCTGAAGTCATAGCTACTCATGAGGCTGGGACAAGAGGATTCTGTCAAATAAATAAGTAAAGGTTTTCAGAGATTTTTCTGTCTCATTCATCCAAATTACATAGCTCTGAAACCACAATCATAAAAATTCAGAGGCCATTGATACATTCATTCACTTTGCCCCAGCGGAAGGGACTGTGTTCATTCCTTTCCTGGCCAAGGAACCCATACACCTATATATACCCC
>CAUYON010029049.1:0-34611 GCA_963573935.1 Arctocebus calabarensis | reverse complement strand
CAAACGTCCTTCCAAAAGGAACGTATTAGTTTGCATTCCCACCAGCAATGTAGAGGTGTTCCCTTTTCTCCACATCATACACCAACATCTCTGGTTTTGGGATTTTGTTATGTGGGCTAATCTTACTGGAGTTAGATGATTTCTCAAGGTAGTTTTGATTTGCATTTCTCTGCTGATTAAACATTTTTTCATGTGTCTGAAGGCCCTGGGCCTGTCTTCTTTAGAGAAGTTTCTCTTCAACTCCTTTGCCCATCCTGAGGTGGGATCACTTGTTCTTTTCTTGTTAATACGTTTGAGTTCTCTGTGTATTCTGGTTATTAAACCTTTGTTGGAGGCATTACCTGCAAATATTTTCTCCCATTCTGAGGGCTGTCTGCTTGCTCCACTTACTGTGTTCTTGACTGTGCAGAAGCTTTTTAGTTTGATCAGGTCCCAGTAGTGTATTTTTGATACTGCTTCAATTGCCTGGGGGGTCCTCCTCATAAAGTATTTCCCCAGGCCAATTCTTTCAAGAGTTTCCCTGCATTTTCTTCTAGTATTTTTATAGTTGCATGTCTTAAGTTTAAATCTTTAATCCAGTGTGAGTCTATCTTCATTAGTGTGGGTTCAATTTCAGTCTTCTACAGGTCTCCAGCTGGTTCTCCCAGCACCATTTGTTAAATAGGGATTCTTTTCCCCACTGAATGTTTTTAATTGGCTTGTCAAAGATTAAATAGCAGTAAGTAGCTGGGTTCATCTCTTGGTTCTCTATTCTGTTCTAAACATCTACCTCTCTGTTTTTGTGCCAGTTCCATGCTGTTTTAATCACTAACGATTTATAGTACAGTCTTAGATCTGGTAGCGGGATTCCCCCTGCTTTGTTTTTATTTCTAAGTAATGTCTTGGCTATTTGAGGTTTTTTTCTGATTCCATATAAAACGGTGTATTATTTTTTCAAGATCTTCAAAATATGACAATGGAGCTTTAATAGGAGTTGCATTAAAATTGTATATTGCTTTGGGTAGCATAGACATTTTAACAATGTTGATTTTTCCCAACAATAAGCATGGTATCTTTTTCCATTTGTTGACATGTTCAGTGATTTCTTCTTGAAGTTTCATAGTTCTCTTTATAGAGATCTTTCAGGTCCTTTGTTAGGTAGACTTCCAAATATTTCATCTTCTCTGGCACTACTGTGAAAGGAATAGAGTCTTTGAGTGTTTTTTAGACTTGGTTATTGTTGGTGTACATAAAGGCTACAGATTTATGAGTGTTGACTTTGTAGCCTGAGACACTGCTACATTCCTTGATGAGTTGTAAAAGTTTTGTAATAGAATCCCTGGTATTTTCCAGATATACAATCATATCATCTGTGAAGAGTGAAAGTTTGTTATCTTCTGACCCTATATGGATACCCTTGATTGCCTTTTCTTCCCTAATTGCAATGGCTAAAACTTCCATTACAATGTTAAAGAGCAATGGAGACAATGGGCAACCTTGCCTGGTTTCCTGATCTAAGTGGGAATGGTTTCAATTTAATTCCATTCAATATGATATTGGCTGTGGGTTTGCTGTAAATGGACTCTATCAGCTTAAGAAATGTCCCTTCAATACCAATTTTCTTAAGTGTTCTGATCATGAAGGAATGTTGGATATTATCAAAAGTTTTTTTCTGTGTCAATTGAGAGAATCATATGGTCCTTGTTTTTTAATTTGTTTATGTGCTGGATTACATTTATAGATTTACGTATATTGAACCAGCCTTGAGATCCTGGGATGAAGCCCACTTGGTCATGATGTATAATTTATTTTATATGTTGCTAGATTCTGTTTGCTAGGATCTTATTGAATATATTTGCATCAATATTCATTAGTGATATTGGTCTATAATTTTGTTTGTTTGTTTGGTCTTTCCCTGGTTTAGGAATCAAGGTGATGTTTGCTTCTTAGAATGTGTTGGGTAGTATTCCTTCTTTTTCTATATTTTGCAAAATGTTGAGTAATATAGGTACTAGTACTTCTTTCAAGGTTTGGTAGAATTCTGACAGGAAGCCATCTGGTCCCGGGCTTTTCTTTTTAGGGTAGTTTGTATAGTTGATGCTATTTCAGAACTTGATATTGTCCAGTTCAACATTTCCATTTCTTTCTGCCTAAGTCTTGGAAGATGGCGTGCTTCCAAGTATTGGTCAGTTTCCTTCAGATTTTCATATGTCTGAGAGTAAAGCTTCTTTTAATATTCATTAAGTATTTTTTTTAATTTCTGAAGAATCTGAGGTATTTTGTCTGTACCATTTCTGAATGATGGGATTAGAGATTTTACTCTTTTTTTCCTGGTTATGTTAGCCAAAGGTTTATCTATTTTATTGCCCTTTCCAAAAAACCAACTTTTTGATTTATTGATTTTTTTGTATAATTTTTTAATTTTCAATTTCATTTAATTCTGTTCTAATTTGGGTTATTTCGTTTCTTCTGCTGGGTTTGGGGTTGGAATGTTCTTCCTTCTCCAGTTTTTTAAGATGTCCCATTTAGTTTTTAACCTCCTCTCTTTTCATTCTCTGGAGGAAAGCTTGTAGTGCTATAAATTTCCCTCTAAGGATTGCCTTTGCAGTATCCCAGAGCTTATGATAATTCATGTCTTCATTGTCATTTTGTTCCAAAAATTTGGAAATTTCCTGCTTAATCTCATGAATGATCCATCTATCCTTCAGCATGAGGTTGTTTAGCTTCCATGTTTTTGTTTGCGTATGCAGATTCTCGTTGTTATTGAGTTCAACTGTTATTCCATGATGGTCTGAGAAGATGTAAGGAATAATTTCTATTTTTTAAAATTTGCTGAGATTAGACTTGTGACCTAAGATGTGATTGATTTTGGAGTATGATCCGTGGGCTGATGAGACGAATGTGTATTCAGTTTTGTTGGGATGAAATGTTCTGTAGATGTCTATTAAATCCAAATATTGGATGGTTAAGTTTAAATCTAAAATTTCTTTGCTTAGCTTCTTATTTAAGGATCTTTCCAACACTGTTAAAGGGGTGTTAAAATCTTCGACTACTATGGAGCTGGAAGAAATCAAGTTGCTCATGTCTGTTAGAGTTTCTCTTATACATTGAGGCACATTCTGGTTGGGTGCATAAATATTAATAATTGAAATCTCATCATATTGAGTATTACCTTTAACAAATATGAAGTGCCCATCCTTATTCTTCCTTACTTTGGTTGCTTTAAAGCCTATTGTATCTGCAAACAAGATTACAACACCTGTTTTTTTTCTGCTTTCCATTTGCCTGGAATATAGATGACCATCCCTTCATCTTGAGTCTATATTTATCTTTTAAGGTAAGACGAGATTCTTGTATGCAGAAGATATCTGGTCTGAGTTTTTGTATCCAGTCAGTCAACCTGTGCCTCTTTAGAGGACAATTTAAACCATTCACATTAATTGAAAATAATGATATGCTTTTTGAAATTCCAGTGGGCATTGTTGATCCTTTCACCATCATGGAAGTTGGAATTTGAATGAAAGTTTCTGAGTGAGTTTACTTTTGTGGTAGAGGTTTGCACTGGTCATTATGGAGGATAGGTCTGAGAATATCCTGGAGAGCTGGTTTATTTATGGCAAATTTCTTCAACATCTGGATGTCATTAAAGTACTTAATTTCTCCATCATAAATGAAACTCAGTTTGGCTGGATATAGGATACTGGTTTGCAAGTTATTTTGTTTTAGGAGATCAAAAGTTGACAACCATCCTCTTCTAGCTTGAAAGGTTTGAGCAGAGAGATCTGCAGTTATTCTACTGTTCTTCCCCCTTGTAAATAATGGTTTTCTTGCATCTTGCTGCTTTCAGAATCTTCTCCTTCATATTAACTTTAGTGAAGGTAACTATGATGTGCCTGGGGGATGTCTTATTTGGAGCTCTGAAACTGTCTGATATCTGAATTTCAGAATCTCTTGGCATGTCTGGAAAGGTCTCAGTCATAATCTTGAGAAGAAGGGACTCTGGGTCTTGTGAAGCCATTTCATCACTTTCAGTCTTCCCTATAAGATGAATATTAGTTTTCTTCGAGTTATCCCAGAGCTCTCTGAGAGAACAATCCATTTTTGAGAATTTGGGGGCATTCGAAACCTCTATCTTCAATTTCAGAAATCCTTTGTTCTGCTTGCTCCATTCTGTTACTGAGGGATTCTACTGTATTTCTCAGATCTTCTGCAACTTCTTGTCTCAATGTGTCAAAATCTTTGGTCATTTTTGTCCTTGAATTGGTTGAATTCTTGAGACATCTTTTTGATTATTGCTTGAAATTCTAGTTCCATCTTTTCCTCCAGTCTGTTGATCGAATTTTCTATTCATATTCTAAATTCAATTTCCAACATCACAGCCATTTGTGTATGCATGAGATCTTGTTCTGTGTCTGACTTATCATTTCGGGGGGGGGGGAGTTGATCTAGTCTGATTATTCCTAAGGCCAGAGGTTTTTCCATTGATTCTACCTCATATTTGTTTTTTGCTATTGTATCTGGCCATCCTCAGAGTTACAGAGGTGTCTCTGCAAGATTGGACCCTGTCAGGATCACTCTATTATTGCTGGATATTTATAGGATGTGACCTTGTGTAGCTCCTCTGGGGCTGCCCCAACTAGGGAGTTTTGGCTGTTAGAGCAACTCCAGAGTAGAGTGTGGTACACACAGATCCAGCAGAAAGGCTGGGGAAGGCGCACACGGTTCTGGGACTGTCTGTTGCCTGATGACTTTGGCAAAGAGAACTGGTGGCTTTAGCAGTCTCTGACTGGGTGGAGGTCTCCACACAGAGGGAGAGTGTGAGGTCGCATGGCTTCTGGATATCTTGGCCAGATGGGCAGGTCTGGTGTGGTTTAGGAGGACACTGGTTGCGTGGCTCGCAGAGCCCCTGGCAAGTGTGGCACTGACTGGGAAGAGCTTGGGTGCACAGGGGCTACAGTCTATGTGGAGGTCACGCACATTCAGCGAAGTCTTGTGCTGCAGGCAGTGCCGCTTGCCTGGGCAGCTTGGCCCTCTGTGGGTTCACACACGCTTGGTGGAGTCTCTGGCCACAGGTGGTCCCACCTGCCTGGGCCGCCGGCCTTCTGGGGGTTCACAAACTAGATGGAGTTTCTGGCCACAGGTGGTCCCAGCTGCCCAGGTGGCCAGGCCCTCTGGGGGGCCACGCTCACTCCACGTAGTCTGGCAGACACATCTACCCAGGCATCCCGGCTCACTGGGCACTGGGCAGAGTCTCTGGCTGCGTCGGGGGTTAGCAGGGAAAGTTTGGTGCAGCCCCTGGAGTCTCTTGTGGGGCGAGGCACCTGGTCTGGCCAACACGGAAGGGGAATGATGCTCAAGAACTTCCTCTCACAGTCTCAGCAGAGGACAGACTTCTGGTTCATCAGATAAGGAGGGAAAGAGTGCACTGGAAGTTCAGAATAGCAGGGAAAATTTTAGTTCAATATTTCTGCTTAGCAAGAGAGAGTTCAGAGTCACAGTAGTGTCTCTCAGGGGAAGCAGTCTCCACTTCCACAGCATTCTCCCGTGGGGTGAAACAAGAGGTCCCCAGTTCACCGCTCGTATATGGAAATCCCGCTGGAGCAAATGAAGAGAAAAAAGAGAGGAAACCAAAAAAACACAAAAGAGACCACAGCTTTCTTGAGGGAGGGGATGGGTAGTTTTCCGTTCACATGAATTTTGTACCTGAAGCTTTCTTTCTTGGAGTCATAGCTTGCCTCAGCAGAGTTGACCAGTAGTTATCACTTCTCTCTTGGCAGGGCTCCCAGTCTTCTGCTTAATTGGGCATTTTCTGGACACTATCCTTCCCTTTGGGTAGGAGCCTCTTAAGGAAGCTGCTTCCAGTTGGCCGTCTTACCCATCCCCCCTCAATTTTGTGTTTTAAATCAAATTTTTCTATCATTCTCTCCTACAAAACTGTTTTTCCTACTTAGTATATATCAAATTTCATATAAATGTTAGCATCATTTTTAAGTTCTAAAAAAGGCTTTATTTCTTATTATACTTCTACGTTTATTTTTAAAATATCATGTCATGGCTACTCTATTTCAAACACTATTGTAAGTCCTAAAAATTTCTAATAATAAAACCATTATAACCCTCACAGCAGGCCAGAAATAGATCCTCAGGTCACACAGGTTATTAACAGGATAACAGAGAAGCTATACCCTAAATTCAGGCAATATAGACATTGTATTTAAAGATTAGTTTGCACAGCATTGTCATCATTATGAAAGAGATAGATATTTGTCCAACATTTCACATACCAATGGCCAGCATCTTTATGAGTAAAATACAAAAAAAAAATTACCATAAAATATGAAAAAATGCATTCTCTGCTATCTTCTATAAATACTGCTATTAGACAATGAGAAGAAAAAAATTGTATTTTAGAGAAAAATACAATATAATATATAAGTAATATAAACCTAAAAAATGGAGAAACAACATGAAAAACCTATTAAAATACTATGAGAGCTTGGGAAAGTGATGAATTATAAAATAAACATACAAAGTGTAACAGATTTTAAATTAAATCAAATTAAAAATAAATGAATGAAATAAAAATTAAATGAAATCATTTCAAAACCAAACATGTCTTAAATTATATCATTGAACTTGTTATTTTAAAAAATATTTTATTTTAATATTTTAATTAAATAAAAACTGAACATGTTTCAAATTATATCTTCAAACCTGTTATTTCTAAGATTTTTTTCTAAAAAATAAATTTAAAATAACAAGTTTAAAATATAATTTAAAACATGTTCAGTTAAAAATATCAATATTATTAGAAATATACAGAAATTATATTAATAAAAATATAAATTTATCAAACCCTATTCAAGAAAATAAAAATGATAAGTACTTACAGAATCACTTACTTTATGTCAGATATTGGTGTAAGTTCTTTGCCTTTTTAATTATTACCAGAAAACTATGTACTAGATATTATTATTATTGTCTTTATTTTATGTGAGAGAAAAGGTAGGAAAGGAAGAGCTTACATAATTTTTCTAAGATCAAAGAGTTAGTAAATAACAGAGCAAAGTCAGAGACTAAATATAAAAACAGATAATAGCCAGACCATAGGTGAAAATATTGCTCTGACTCTCAGTCACTAGTAAGCAGCCCAGCAAACCAACCCATTATTTGCAATAAATCATTCCAAGAAGTCAGACTACCATTTCTAGCAACCAGGCTTATCAATTATCATGAAACCAAACAAAAACATGCAAGATAATTGGGCCCAAATGGCCAAAATTTGATAAATAATTGACAGCTGCCCTGATTTTTGTCCCTGTTTCCAACCTAAGTCCCATTAAAGGAAGGCAACATACATCAACCAATCATGAGGATGCTTCACTTCTCATTAGCCCAGTTACAGCTTCCCCAGACAACAGCCTATAATTAGGGCATAATGAAGTAAAGTCCTTTGTAAAGTTTCTGCCCAGTGCAAGTGATAGTGGCTGACTGCTTTGCTATAGCAAACTCTGGATGAATAGCCTTTGTTTGTTCTCATTTATTTGATCTTATTCATTGCTACCTAGAACTCCTATTCAGTCTATCTGAATACAAAATTGAGGGAGGGGTGCAATTTTCCTTGGTAAATGCAGTTAACTACAATCTATTTCAAAAACTCATTAGGCTTTTCTTTGAAAGTTGGTAAAATTGTTGTAATTTTACCTAAACATAAACATGAAAGAAAAAAAGCAGAAAAAACAATTTATATATAATTTTTTATTAAATAATAGCATGTACATTAAGGTATTCATGAGGTATGATGTGTTGTTTTTATATACAATTTGAAATATTTTCATCAAACTGATTAACATAGCTTCCATGGCGTTTTCTTAGTCATTGTGTTCAGACATTTATATTCTACATTTAGTAAATTGCACCTGTACCCTTCGAAGATGCAATGTAAGTGTGGACCCACCAATTACTCTCCCTCCACCCATCCTCCCACACCCCTCCCCTCCCTTGCCCCTTTGCCCATATTCTTGTGCGTAATTGGGATATAGCTTTCATATGAAAGCTGTAAATTAGTTTCATAGTAGGGCTGAGTACATTGCATACTTTTTCTTCCATTCTTGAGATACTTTGTTGACAAGGATATTTTCCAGCTCCATCCATGTAAACATGAACGAGGTAAAGTCTCCATCTTTCATTAAAGTCACATAATATTCCATGGTGCACATATACCACAATTTGTTAATCCATTCATGGGTCGATGGGCACTTGGGCTTTTTCCATTACTTAGCAGTTATGAATTGGTTGCAATAAACATTCTGATACAGGTACCTTTGTAATAATGTGGTGTTTGGTCTTCTGGATATATACCTGGAAGAGGAATTATAGGGTCGAATGGCAATTCTATTTTTAGATCTCTAAGTATTCTCCATTCATCTTTCCAAAAGGACTGTATTGTTTGCATTCCCACCACCAATGTAGAAGTGTTCCCTTTTCTCCACATCCACGCCAACATCTCTGGGTTTGGGATTTGTGATGTAGGCTAATCTTACTGGAGTTAGATGATATCTCAAAGTAATTTTGATTTGAATTTCTCTGATGATTAGGGATGATGAGCATTTTTTCATGTGTCTGTAGGCCATGTGCCTGTCTTCTTCAGAGAAATATTTTAAAAATTAACTAAAGGAAAAGACATGTTTTTGCAAATATTAAAATGTATTTTAAGTTATAACAATCATAATGTCATGGCACTATTATAGAATAGCAAGTTAAATCGATAAAACAGAAAAAGATACTCCGGAAATGCTTCTAGTATAAATATGACTTTATTATATGGAAAAAATTAACTCGCAAACTTTTCAAATAATTGCTGAAGTAGACATTTTAATTATTTGATTATTTATGTATGTACAATCTTTATAAAAAATAAATTACATAACAAAGGAAGATAAGAAATAAATACAATAATGACACTAGATCTTGAAATTTTGTGCAACAAATTATTGCATTAAACTTGTAAATCATTAACCCCTTAAAAATAAATAAAAATTTGACAGAAAAATGCTAGTAGTAGTATATGTATATATTTTATTTCAGAACAAAAAAGATCAAAGAGGGTAGAGAAAGCATAAATAATCACATTTACTTAATTTGCAAGGAAAAGATTCACTCCCTTATCAGATGTCCATTGCATACTTTTAAAAATGCACAATTAGACTATAGAGAAAAATTCAATAAGTTTCAAACAGTGAGACAGAGAAGGGACTTCTCCTCTTAACTCCACTCCCAAACCCCACCAATAATGGAAATTAAGGAAAAATCTGAGTCCCTTCAAGGGAAATTTTTGGCTCCTAGCTAGCTTTGAAAATAATGGGGTGCAGTGCTCATGGCTCAATGAGTAGGGTGTCAGCCTCATATGCTGAGGGTAGCAGGTTCAAACCTGGTCCCAGCCAAACTGCAACAAAAAAATAGCTGGGCATTGTGGCAGGCACCTGTAGTCTCTGTTACTCCAGAGGCTGAGGCAAGAGAATCATCTAAGCCCAAGAACTGGAGGTTGCTGTGAGCTGTGATGCTATAGCACTCTACCAAGGGTGACAAAGTAAGACTCCATCTTTAAAAAATAAAAGAAAGAAAAGGAATAGAAAAGAAAAATAGATGGGAAACTGCAGGAGCAAGTAGATAGGAATTGCTACTCAAAGAATCTTTGATTCTACTTGTAACCCATAAATCCTGCCCCTTTCAAGATAGCCTGCCTTTTGGGGCCAAATCAATGTTTAACCTCAATGTATTGATTGATGATTTTACCTGTAACTTTTGCTTTCCGGAAATGTACCCCGCCTTTAGAAACTCTTTCTTATAAGCCATCAGGGAGTTTGGGTCTTAGTGGTAGTTGCCTGGCCTCTTTGTTTGGCAGTCTCTAACAAATGCCTTCCTTTCATTCACTGCAAATTCTAGGGTCAGGGTTGGCTGCCCAGGCAAGCATATGCAAATTTGGTTCAGTAACAACAGTAGAGACAGCATAAAGTGCAATTTCTATATCTAATGCATAAACTTAATAATTAAGACAAAACTGAAATAACAACTGTGACAAAAATTTCTAAAACATTTGGTAATTTAATATCAAAACTTCCCAGCAGGGCTGTGTTGTCTGCTGTATGGAGAAAAGCCCATACACGGGGACAGTAGGGTTGCAGTGGAGAGTTTTAATTCTGCACAGCACTGAGCAGGGAGACAGAAGGAATTTCCCAAATATACCTCTGAAGAATTCGGGGGAAAAAGATTTTTGTTTTTGTTTTTTCTGTTTTGTTTGTTTGTTTGTTTTATTAAATCATAGCTGTGTACATTAATGCATTTATGGGGTACAATGTGCTGATTTTATATACAATTTGAAATACTTACATCAAACTGGTTAACATAGCCTTCACCTGGCTTTCTTAATTATTGTGTTAAGACATTTATATTCTATGCTTAGTGGATTTGACGTGTACCCTTGTAAAATGGACCATACATATGAACTGACCAATTCCCATAAAAGTTTTTAAAGATAGCTTGGTAGGCAAAGGATTAGGCAATTGGGTCTGCTAATTGCCTAGATCCAGGGGAAAATTATAGGGACAGAGAAATAATCTTATATTCAGTCAGTTCCTAGGTGTAGGTTGCAATAGGAGTCGAGTTATTTTCTTGGTAAAAGCAACTGGTCTTGATGGGTCAGCCAGTCCACTGGAATGCAAGGCCTGGAAGCAATCTCCAAAACTATCTTTAGGTCTTGAAAAGGTGATGTTATCTAAGGAAAAAGTTAAGAATCTTTATGACCAACAGCTAAGTGACTGTGACCGGCAATTCCAGGAAAGCAAACTGGGTAAGAGTAGCTGTTTATTGTCATTATTTTACTTGAGTATGTGTCCTTGCAAAGTTTAAACCCTTACCGTAATTACTAGTTTGTAAACTATGGTTTCAGACCCCTCAAAGAAGTTAAGACTGCCATGACGGCTCCGCCGACCACTAGCGAGGTTCTGAGGAGGGGCGCTGGGATGAAAAAAACACACACACACAGGATAATGGACTCAGTCAGGCTAGACTTCACTTTATTTTGACAACACTTTATCTTTCTTCCAGACTTTTATACTCTCACAGGGAAGAAGGTCATTTAAGGTTATCTTTGGCATTCTCTTACTCCTTGGGAACTGCTGTGCTGTTTACCTTAAAACTGCCATGCTGTTTATATCTAGTTCTGAGCATCTGGACTTTTTACTCCCTGTTTTGGCTTCTGCCAGTTTCTTCTCAGCAAAGGTCAAACCTCAACCATAGCAGGGCCAAAAGCAGGCGGAGTCCCCTGTGGCTTCCCACAAATGAAATGATGTATGAAATAGCACAAAGTTGCATCTGATAAACACTGTACAATTTGTGAATGGAAGGTTACATTGGTTACCTTCTTTCTACCCAAAACAATAAATGAAAATTTTGGTTCAGTAGCGAGAGGTATAAGAACAAGTTGCTTCTCCAGAGAGGCCTAGAAAAATGGAAATTACTCTGTATGTACATTGAGTTAGCTCCAATAGTTTTGACTTAAGCGGACATTTAGCAGTTTTCACTGCATTATCCAGAGAAGAGAATGACTATTCTTGAGTCCTGTGATATGTACCCAAATAGCCGTATTATTGCATTTTAAAAGATTTTCATTTTGGTTTAGTGAACACATTTCCCTAACACATATCCTACCTCATTCATTACACAGGAAATAGTCTTTTTATTGTTTAGGAAGTAGTTATTTTCTCTCACTACATATGTATTAGTGATATATATGTTCTTGACAAATTGGAAGGGCAGCTGATAAGATGAACTTTATTTAATTTTTGTGGCTTCATTTTTATGCTTTACACATGTAGTCTGCATAAATATTCTATATAGAAGCATCTATGTTTGGAATAAGGAAATATTGATCTTTATAAGTTGATGGGTAACTACACTAGGAAAACCTGCAAAATGTCATATAATGTAGTTATTATGGAATAGTATCTATCTGCACACACATTAAATCCAAGTCAGATTGACAATGACCAAGACCTAGAGGAAGAAAATAATTGAGAGTATGTGTGAGAACAAGAGTGAAAGAGAAAAATATGAGTTCACAGTTAATAAGTTATTTTAAATGAATAATATATGTTCATGAAATTTAAATTATATACAAGAAATTGACATTGCCTTAATACAAAAATTAAGCAGTTCTTTGTTTTAATGTAATACAGTAGTAACTAGCTATGCATACTTTTGGTTTTGATTTTTGCTGTGTTGGGTGTTGCTGAGCACTGTACTATGTGTATTAGTGATATTATACCTTTTAGTCCTTATAAAATATGTGCCATCATTGTTGCCTCTCAAATAATGCCAAAGTTGGTATAAAACCAAAACTAGTTTACAAAATTCATGATTTAGTTAGGGCTCAGCTATCTAGTTCTTGGCGTTTCTTGTGGCCTACTGATACATGTCAGCCGGCTTCAGTCATTGGAAGAGTCAATTGGAATGGGCAACCAAAATGGCTCGCTCATAAAGCTGGCATTAGATTTTGACATTAGCCTGGAAATTAATGTGGCACTGTCCAACGGATTAAGACAGTAGTCACAGAGCAGCTGGACTTCAGATATAGGGTATGACAATTAAGTTCACGAACTTGCCACCATGTGCTTAAGTTTGCAGCATTGTACAATCAGCTTCGTCATGTCTCATAATCTTGGTGTATCAGAGTCTCACAGCTGTTCATATCAATTTGTGGTGGTGTCTTGGTGAGTAGTGTTCAGTATTGTTGACACTGTCAGTGATGAAGCATTTAGCCAGTAAACAGATAACTGTATTTTAACACCTTCCCTATGCACCTGATCTGGCCTCCGATAACTTCTGTCCTTCCCTAAAGATAAAGAATATATCAAAAGCAAGCCATTTTGATGACATTCAGGCCATCAAGGGTAATATGACATTAGCTCTGATGGTCATTCCAGAAAAAGAGTTCTGAAATTGCTCTGAAAGATGAACTAGGGTGCAGCATTAGCACATAGCCTCCCAAGAGGAGTACTTTGAAGGTGACTGCAGTGATATTCAGCAGTGAGGTATGTAGCACTTTATCTAAGATGAGTTCACAAACTTAATTGTCAGAACTCATAAGACCTCTGTCTACTCCTCAGCAGATATTCCAAAAGAGCCTAATAAAAAGTAGTTTAGAGCCTTTTTCTGTTCTATCTTTGGGATCCATGTAATGTCACTTCTGTTGTTCTCTAATACTCAGAGCAGCCTGACGTCCAATACGATTGGAGGCACCAGGAGAAAAGTTTACCTATTAATGGTAAGAGTGTCAAGATCACATCATAGAAGAACATGTAAAATGGAACATATTGTTGTGGACATATTGGGAAAATGTAAACTGTCACAATGGATATTTTTATGCTAGACTTTCAGGGGGAGGAAACTGAGGTTGAAAGTATTTAAGTAACTAGAAAGAGGCATAACTGATAGTGAAACACAGGTCTGTCTTCTTCTGAATCTATAGTCCTCCCATTCTGCTGCATTACCAAAAAAGAGAATATTGTTCTCTCTTAAATTTGAATATTTGTTAGAAGTATGAATTAAATAAACACTTACTATATTAAAAAATCACCCAATTAGGAGTCAGAGTACTGACTTCCAGGAATTTTTTATTGTTTGAGTGATCTGTGGTTTCCCTTACCTATGTTACTTTCCACATGTAATAAACAGAAAAATTGTGCCATATTGTGTCTAACACTTCTCTGCCTCTTCTTGCATATTATGCTTCATAATTCATAATTAAACCAAAAATGAGAGGGAGAATAGTACTAAGAGCTTTAATAAATGTTAATAAAAATAGTATACCTACCTATGTACCTGACTTTTAAAATGTCTGGTTGTGATTTTTGTGATTCTTTCATGGAAAATGCATTAAACTCCATGACAAGTGGTATAATTAGCTGTGCAATGGTTTCTCTGAATATTTCTTTTTATATTCAATCACATTTCAGGAATCAAAAGGCTCCCACAGTCAAGAGAAAAGCTTATAGATTTTATGGGTTTATTTTAGGTACTAACTAAAATGGACTGAAGTATCATAGGTTTGAATAGGAGTTGCAGTAAAATAGAATTCTAGTTCTGCAGATACAACAAAGTAATTTGTTTCTAGGCGAGGAGATATGCATACACTCATGGAAAAAAAATCATTCTTCTATTTTAAGGTTGTTAATGATCTGGTGAATTGCCTGAAATGTTCAACTTGTAAGGTAAATCCTTTTCAAGACGCTGTGTATGCAGAATAAAGTCCAATGCTTTCAGCTTATATTATTCCAGTCATTTAATTCACTGTAATTTTACAAAACCACAGAATTCAGAACTGCAGGGTTCATCAATATCATGAACTTCATTTGTTTCTCAAACTTTATTTTTCTCATCAGTCTGTTCTCAAAAAAAGTCAGAAATAAAGTATCATATACAGTATTGGTAAAAGTGTAGCTGCTCTATTTGAACTGGACCTGAGGTCCTGGAGCTCCTCCTTGTATTAATACAACTCTTCTCCTCCTTTGTACCTCCTCCTACTCTATTGCTGCCCTCAGGTAACCTATGAAGATCTTTGAGATCTCTCCAGAACCTGATGTGAATATCCCTTATCCAGTCAATTACTTGTTTAAAAAATATCTGGTAAGGTGTTTTTGTGCTAGAGAGAAATAAATAAAAGTGACTTACTAGCTGTCCTGACAGAGTTCACAGTCTAATAAGGGACTTAAATATATAAACAAAGCATTTTAGCTCTATAATTAGTGTGCTAATTATAGCGTATTGGAGGGACACCTAATGTGACCTGGGAGATAATGGACAGGGATAGCTTCTTGAATTAAAGAATAATGCTAACACCTGAAGTATAATTCAGAATGAGCCATTCAAAGTGACAATAGGAAGGAGAAATGCTCCAGTAAGAAAGAAAAGTATGTATAAACACCCACAGGAAAAGGGCCATGGCAAATTTGAGAAACCAAATGTTCTACTTGAGTATAAAATGTGAAGGGAGTCAAAAGTAAGGAATGAACCTGCATAGGTGATCAGAAACTACATCATGATAGGCCTTGTGAGTTGTTTTAAGGAATTTGAAACTATAACCCGAGGTTAATCAGCAGGGGCCATTGTAGGAGGTTAAAGAAGGGAAGTAATATAATATGTAATGTGTTTCCAAAAGAACACTCTGGATAATGTGAGAATGGCACGAGAAGGACAAGACTTAATAAGGAATAATCTATTTTAGAGCTAAATTGGCATCATTTCTAATAGATAGGATGTGTCCATGAAGAAAAGAGAAAAATCAAAAATAAGCCTTAGTTTTTAGCCTGAATAACTGGATATCAGTGCATTACGATAAATGTGACAGGCAGGGCAGATGAACAAGTCTAGGGGAGGGAACTGAGCATTTTCTTCTAGAAAATTTAAACATATATTGAATATCATACTATAAATGGAAGCAGGAAGTTAGATATGAGTATAAACTTCAGAAGATTATATCTGGGATAAAGATACAGGTCTTGAAATTCAAAAGTATGCAGCTGGTATTTGAAGCCATTGCAGTGGATGATATCATCAGGTAGATTTCACAGAGTGAAAAGATAAAAGGGCCTAGTCATACCCTTAGGAGATTGTCTAGTCTGTTTGTGCTGCTTTAACAAAATATCCTAAACTAGGTAATTTATAATCAACAGACCTTTTTTGTTTACAATGTTGGAGACTGAGAAGCCCAAGACAATGCCACCAGCAGATTAGCTGTCTGTAACGTGTTCTCCAGTTCATAGACGACACCTTGTTACTGTGTCCTCACATGGTAGAAAAGGCATAAAAGCTCCCTTAGACTTCTTTTCTCAGGGCAAAAATCCCATTCATGAGGGTTCTGCTCTCATCAATCAACTTCCAAAGGCTCCACCTTTTAATATGACTCCATTGGAGAGTATGTTTCAACATATGCATTTCAGGATATGAAAAAATTCAGATCATAGCCTAGCCCTGGCATTTAAGGAATGATTTGAGATGATAAAGCCCATAGAGGAACACTAAACAAACTGTCCAATAATATAGGAAAATAAAAAAAAAGCACAGAAGTCTCATGAACAAACACAATGAAATAAAGTATGTGTAGGGGTGTGTGGAGTCTACACTTAAAAATATACCTCTGCTGAAAGTTAGAGGACTAAAGGCACACTTACTGAACCCTTCTTAGAACTTCCTACCTACCTACTGAATCCACAACCACTGCCAACCCCCAACAAGATGAAAAATAGAAAAATGGACAATTTGCATGAATGCTAAAACTAGAGAATAATCATTATCTAAAATATTATTTTCTAGAATCAATGAAATTAAGATCAAAATGAGAGAAAAAAATATGTATTTTTTCAGACCTTGAGCTTGGAAAATGCTATTTTTGACAGTATTTTAGTGAGCACTGCAGGACTCAGTTAAATAAACTTTACTTTGATCAATAAGGATTAGAACCAAGGTGAGGCATGCAACAGAATGACAACATCAACCAAGGGAGCCACTATACCTTATCTGATAATGTCTTATTACACAGTAAAACAACCAAGAGACCGGCAAGGTAATGTTTTGAAGATAAAGAAATCAGTTATGTAAAAAATTTGCCTTGCTATTTGTCTTAATCTGGGTTCTTTAGAAAATAGAGCTGGAAGCCAGGATTAAGTGCTATTGCTTTACTTGAGAAATTCAATCCAAGTACAGTGATGAAAATAGTGGGGAAAAAAAGATAAACTCAGGAGAAAGGATGAAAAACAACTCAAGGTAATCAGTTACCATACTAGCCAAGACAGTAGATTTTTGAATGGGTATATCTGTTAAACCACATAGGAGGTGTCCAGATAGGCCAGAGATAATTTATTAGAGCAGTGCATGGGAGAAAGACATTTATATGAATTACTCTTTGTTTTTTTCCTCTTTTCTATTGATCAATATTCACCTATGAAGAATAAACATCTTCATACTTCTGGGTTCAGTAATCTTATAAAAACAGCTCAGGTTTCAACTCATACATTTTGCAACAAGTGACACATATAAGTGACAGAAAGAGCCAGAAACCAAGGTGGAGGTTTAATGGGTCTGACTGTTCACTAACAACCAAAAGGGAGGCGCTGGCTTTTATAAGCATTTGACAGATTGACCCCAGATGAGGAACCATAAAACCTAAATAAGGTAGGTTAGCTTTGGTGCTACTTAGGGAAAATTAAGCTTGGAAGTTCATGGTTTTGTGGCAATCTTAGGAAGTGTATATGATGCGTTTGACATATGATTGCTTTATAAAATAAAATGAATAAATATAATAAACCCTATGCACCCCTCCTAAGGAAAGCAGTTATTGGTTCCTGGGCTTAAGTGTAATCTCTAAGCGCTCCACGAAAATCTATTAAGAGTAGAGTATAAATGTCTGACCACAAAAAATAAGTAAGTGAAGTGATAGTTATGTTAATCAGATTGCTATAAGCATTCCACATTGTATATCAAAAAATGTACACAGTTATGATTTAATAAAATAATGGAAAAAGAATGAAAAGGAATAATAGCACCTCAGAACAGAAGTTTCATTATATTTGAAGGAAAGCACTCTAAAGCAATGTATACAAGTTAGGGTCATCACCTGCCTGCCTCTGCTTTCATCCACTTTGCCTCATTTATTTTCCTCTTTATATAAATAATAAGCAAATAACAGGCCTAGAAGGATATACTCAAATAAAACAAGAATCAATTCTTCAACATAGTACCTGTGTATATATACAAAAAGACAAAATATATATGGGACATGACACAAAATATATATTAAAAATACTCTCTAAAAGCAGAATTCCTCCAGGAAATGAAAAAAAAAATCATTCAAAAAGACTTTTTTTATAGGAGAAATAAAATCATACACTCTTTGAAAAAGAAATTCAAAGAGATACGATAATAGGCAATTTGACAAGAAAAGACATAAAAACTGCAGTAGTAGAGCATATGTAAACTAGAAAGCCATTTTGAAAAGAAAGGTTATATTAAAACCAAAAGAAAAATGTAACAAAAACTTCAATGCAATGGAGGACGGATGTAAGAAAATCACTTAAACATCCCATATTAACCATTATTCACACCAATATAATCCCCAAATCCTGCTAATTCTATCCAAAACTTATTATTTAATTTTTCTGCCTCTAGCCCCATCCCATTATTAACTGAAGATCAAATTACTGACATCTCTTGTTTTATCATTGTAGTCTTACAACTGATTTACTCATTTCTACCTTTACTGCAAACCAGTCTTCGCTAGCAGCAGATAGAGACAGTTGTATTTTTTAAACACAAATATAATCAAATCTCTCCCACATTTAAATCCCTCCAGTGGTTTTCCATTGCAATTAGGGTAAAGAGTAATATTCTTATCATGGTCAATAAATACACCTCAAGCTTTGCATCTTGACATTCTTCTTGTTTGCCTCACTATGACTACAATGGCCTTTTAGTTTCTCAAATACGCTGAGGTATCTAGTACTTCCAAGCCTTCGCAAATCGTGTTTTTGCAGCCTTGAAGGTCCTTTCCCTCAATTTTTTGCTTAAATGGCATTTCTTCAGATAGGCCTTTAATAAATGTCTCTTAAACATCTGTTATAATCTACTGCACTGTTTTCTTTGTATGACAAAAATAATTTGTAGTTTTATAATATATATACAATTATTTATGTAATCACTGTTATGTATGTAACAGCAACAACATAGCAAAGGTTGTTGCTGCCTAGGCATTAGAAGTAGAACACCACACCCAATTGACTCACACAGTTAGCTCTCAGACATCTCTCCCTCCTAGCACACTGAGTTCTCTGCTTTTTCCATTTCCTTTATATAACCAATCCACACATTTGCCTACAAATTTAAAGCAACCTAGATCCTAATCCCTTATTTGTGTTGCTAGTTCCCATGTTTGCTATTTCTCCGTCTGACTCCTCATTCCCACTTCATGTGACCTGGGATCAGAGGACTACTCTACCCACTCATCATGCCTACTGAGTCCAAGATCTGTAAGGAAAAGACTTTGAACTTGGTTCCTATTGTGACAATGTATTTAATATATGGCTTCTAACTGAAGAATGAGAGGTTGCTCCAGGCAGGGTTTTCCCACGATTGCCATGGAGATCACAGGACCCGGCTTCTAGCACCAGAACAATGGTCAGGCAGGCATAAACCCGGCACAGGTCAGACAAGAGCCACAAAGATGTCTGTCCATATAAACAAGTTTCCCATGTGATGGACTCCCATTGTGGGTTATACAACTGGGCTTCCGGCTGTCTGCCCAGTAAAAGAAGTGTCCTATGAAAGGCACAGTGTAAACATCCATGCTCAACTCCCTTCCATTTCTCTTTAGGGGACAGTAACTAATCAGTCTGGAACTAGACCTCTAATTTAGCTGAGGGCCTTTAAAACAATGCATTTCCATTTTATGTGTTGTATGTATGCATTTTATTTATTTATTTATTGAATCATAGCTGTGTACATTAGTCCAACCATGGGGTAGAGTGTGGGGGCTTCACATGCAATCTGAGATATTTTATCAACCTGATTGACATACCGTTCATGATATTTTCTTGTTTACTATATGAAAACATTTTTGATCTGTATTTAGAAGTAGGTTTTAAACGAAAATAGTACCCATGATTTATTGTACTTGTTCAGGGATTGAACTTGTTTGGGTAAGGGATAAGTTTAAAGTTACATTGGGAACAACATGTAACACAGTTACTAAGAGACATATTAAATATAATAATAAACAAAGATATCTGTGAATAATTTTTAATAACTGAAGTTTTTAATTTTTATCTCTGCACAGTTCTGTAGTTCACTGGTTTAGCTTGAGTTTTTCTGTTTTTCTTTTTTTCCTTAGGAGGATAAAACTAGATGTAGAAATGTTATTTAGACAAATTAACTGCTGAAGGGTTGTAAGCAGGATGTCCTAGAAGCCAGTCTACTTTCTCTTCAGTATGTCAGTTTTTTTTTTCTTTTCCTCAAGTCTGGAGGATAATTTATAGCTTTCATATGAAGGTTAAAACCCAATTATAGCACAAGAATACAGGGAAAAGGGAAAGGGAGGGGAGAGGATGGGGGAAGATGGGTGAAGGGAGGGCGATTGGTGGGATCACACCTAAGGTGCATCTTAGCAGGGTGCTGGTGAAACTTATTAAATGTAGAATATCAATGTCTTCATATAGTGATTAAGAAAATGCCATGAAGGCTATCTCTAACAGTATGATCAAAATATTTCTGATTGTATATGAAGTAAGCACATTGTGCCCCACGATTGCACCAATGTACACAATTATGATTTAATAAAATTATTAAAAAAAACAGGTGGAATGTATGTAGGTTTTTGGAAGTAGGGGAAAGGGCTTCTTTTAAACTTAGAGTATGGCATAGTTTAGTTCAGGAGGTGGCTGGGCTGTCACTATAGAGATCAAAGGCTATCTGTTGGAAGTTTTGAAAAAGTAGGGAAGGAATCTTGCGTAGAGGGTCTAAAGCCAGTTGAGTAAGTTTCTTGGTCTGGGTGTGTCTGTTATTGAAACATAACATTTGGAAGATATATCTCAAAAACTACTCCAAGGTAAAGAAGTAAACAGAGGTTTAATCTGGGTTTTTTATATTTACAGGGATGAAGTCAGGGTTGTGTATAAGGTAAAAGAATGAAATCATTTACTACTTACAAATATTTATAAGTTTTGGATTTGAGGCTAAGATTTGTACAATGGGAACATTAGTATTTTTACTTATAGTCTTGGCACATTTTTTAAGATAATATTTAGGTTGAAGAGTTTTTATAGAACTGATTTGAAGTTCTGAGTAATTTAAGTCAATATTTTTAAAAGTTAGTTGGATGTAGGGCAACTGGTGAGGCTGTGTTGTAACTACATCAATTTTCCCACTTACTAGGAAAATTTTATTTAGAATTTAATTTTTCTTGTGGTATTTATACAGCCTCAGTATATAGTGTTTAATATTGTGTAGTTTTTGTTTTGTTTGTTTTTGGTTTTTTTAGTGAAGCCAACAGGCGATTTTGCTGAGCCTTAGGGTTTTGTAGTTTTTCTTTTTAATCAGTCTTAGAATTAGAGACAAATTTCAGTCATGTTTTTTCTGGCATATAGTTTGTAGATTGAGACATTTTCAGAAAGTTTTTGTAATGTTACTGCTGGGGCAGGTATTTCAAAATATGTCAGACATGTATTTTGAGGTAAATACTTTTAATTCTGGTTTTTGCATGTGTCTATTTTGAAATTAAAAGATTTTACATATTAAAATCTTATATGCTCTCTCAGGGTTAAGAAGCCCAAAGAGCAACAACAACAAAAAAAGAAGCCAGAAAAGGAAAAATGGAGAAAAGCTGACTACTATATGTGACTTTATATTTTTTCATCAGTCTTTTAGTCCTGTTAACAAATTAGTTTAAACACCTATTCTCATTTTATGAGCCATCATTTTAGACAAGGCTTCAATTTAATATAAGTGGGCCACAGTTTTTTATTTTTGGAATTATGTTTTTTCTCTAATATTTTTTATTTTACTAAAATAAACCTACAGAATTAATTTAATTATCTAAATAAACTGTACTTTTAAGGGGAGAAGCAAGATGACGGATTAGAGACAATTTCTTTTCAGCAAGGCAAGGTGAGATTAGTGAAACAAGATTCTAGGCACTTCTGCCTAGTGGGCTCTGCCCAGAAAGATACTCTCAAGAGCCCAAGGAGTAGTAGAAGACTTCTGGACCCAAAGAGGAGGACAAAAGCAGCGAATAAGCGGCAAGTGTTTGTGTCTGGGCAGAAGCTGACCAGCTGTGGCAGTTGCAACGGCAGTGGTGGTAAGAGATTGTGGACAGGGAAAGCCTTCCATGTGAGTTTTTTAATTTAGACGTGGGCACTTGGTTAAGTTACCTTAGGAAAGCTTGGGTGAGCAAACAAGAGACTTTGAACAGTACCCAGAGGTCAGGACTGAGCCACTGGGGCACAGAATAGCTTTCATTGTTCTGCTGCAGGCCAGGTGCAGCCACTGTGGGAGATATGCTGAGCAGGTTAAGCCCTGGGTCCTGAATGAGGTTGGTTCTCATGTGCCAGATAAGCAGGCAGCTTGGAGAGACTCAAGCAACACACACATTCCTGAGAAAGCCATTGTGAAACCAAGGAACACAATTTGGAAAGTAGACTAAGGACAGCTTCAGTTTCCCAACCCTGTGGGGTTTGAGGGTAAAGAAGTCAGCTGAGGTTTCCAGTCTCTATCTTACTGAGCAGTGTCAGCATTGTGATTAGCATCTCATACCCTAGAAGATCACATATTACCCATGCAATATTCACCATAAATAAATAAATAAATACACACACACACACACACACACACACAGTTCTTTTTCTTATTTTTTCCAACTTTTTCCCCAAGATTTTTCTTATTCTCTATTTTCCTTTATTTTTCACATGTAAATATAATGTTTCATTATTGCCTTCTTTAAGAATGAGTGCTGCATTGGTGCTAGTTTTCTGCCCCGGTTATTCATCTCTTTCCCCTCAATTTTACCTTTAAGGTTTTTCGTTTGTTATGGTTTGATTTATAGTATTTTTGTTTTTCTTCTCCATTTGGTGGAGGTAGTGTCTTGTCTTTCAGGAGGGCAAAGAGCTGCACATGTCAAGAAACCCACCCAAAACAGCCCCACCAGAGGTTCAGATTTGTAGGTGTGGGTCAAAGTACCTTACTGTAAACCAATATTACTCCTGTCTCTCGTCTTCTGTTCCTCTCTTCTTTTAGTCAATCTTCCCTTTTACTCCCCACTTTCCTTTCTCCTTTTTCTTATCCTTTATCCCTTGTTGGTGTTCACTCTGCTCTTCCTTTAAGTCCTTTACCAAAAGGATACTTCAAACACCTCAGGTGAAAGGCACAGTAACTTAAAGAGCAGGAGGGAGTGAAAGGAAAAAGTAGGGCAAGGAAACACAAAAAGAAAAATCTCATAAGGAAGAAACAGCAGAAAAATCCTGGCAACATGAAAAACCACAACATAACAATCCCTTAAAAGATCATGAGGTAGCTACTGCAGAGGATTACACATATAAAGAAATGTTAGAAATGACAGAAAAGGAAATTAAAATATGGGTGATAAAGACAATGATGGAAATTGCTGAGAAAGTATAAAATAATAAAAAGGAAATCCAAAAATCAAGTTAAATAAGACATGAATGATATAAGGAATACAAAGAGGATAAATCAGAGCTTAAGGAATTGAAGCAGTCAATCAGGGAACTTAAAGATGCAGTAGAAAGTATCAATAACAGATTAGACCAAGCAGAAGAAAGAATCTAAGAGTTAGAGGATAAATCTCCTGAGCTACCACTGGCAGTTAAAGTGACAGAAAAAAAGAACAAGTAGAATATTCACTGATAGAATTATGGGACTTCATGAAGCATTCAAACATCTGAATTATAGGTATCCCAGGGGAAGGAGAATGCCCCAAAGGAATGGAAGCCTTACTAGAGGATATCACAAATAAAAATCTCCCAAATATCACCAACGATTTTGACACACAAATTTCAGGGCGATATCAGACCCCAGGTCATCTAAACTCAAATATGACTTCTCCAAGACACATTGTCATGAATATGTCCAAAGTCAAGATGAAAGAGAAGATTTTTGCATGCTTCCAGGAGTCAGCACCAATTGTCCTACAGGGGCGAATCCATCAGGGTGACCATTGACTTCTCAAATGAGGGTGGTGCCTGTGGCTCAAAGGAGTAGGGCGCTGGCCCCACGTGCCAGAGGTGGTGGGTTCAAACCAAGCCCCAACCAAAGACTTCTCAAATGAAACTTGTAAAGCTAGAAGACAATGGTCATGTACCTTTAATCTACTTAAACAAAGCAATTTTCAGCCCAGAATTCTATATCCTGCTAAGTTAAGCTTTAAAATTGGCAGAGAAATCATTTCATTTACTTCTATGCAAACATTGTGGAAGTTTGCCACAAGACCAGTTCTACAGGAAAAACTTAACATTTATTCTCCACACTGACCATCACAATGGACCACCAGCAACCTAAATGCCCAGAAACAAAAGGACAAAGTCCAGCTCCTACAATGATGCAAAAGATAGAACCAAGCAATGTACTTTCACAAAATAAGTTGAATAGATCACCACCACCCTTATAAATTATCTCAATAAGTGTTAATAGTTTGAATTCCCTACTACAGAAGCATAGGCTGGCTGATTGAATAAAAAAGAAACACAAGCCATCCATTTGCTATCTGCAGGAAACACACCCAGCCTCAAAGGAAAAAGTAAAACTCAAAAGGTCAAGGGATGAAAGACAATTTTTCAGGCAAATGAAAAGTAGAAGAAAAAAGGAGAATCTTCTTTTCAGATACAAGTGGATTTAAAGCAACTAAAGTCAAAAAAGACAAAGTTGGACACTTTGTATTGGTCAAGGGAACAATACAATAAGAAGACATTTCAATTCTAAATATTTAAGCAACCAACTTAAATGCTCCCAGATTTTTTAAACTGACCTTAATTAGTTTGAGCAATATGATATCCCATAACACCATAACTTTATGGGGACTTTAACACTCCTTTTAAGGAGTTTGACAGATCCTCCAAACAGAAATTAAACAAAGATACAAGGTACTTAAATGTGACCCTAGAACAACTGTGCTTGAAAGACACATGCAGAATATCTTATCCCAAAGGTAAAGAATATACTTTATTCTTGTTAGCCCATGAAACATTCTTCAAAAGAGATCATATCCTAGGACACTAATCAAATCTTAACAAAATCAAAAGAATTGAAATTTTACCATGTATCCTCTTAGACTACAAGGCAATAAAGGTCGAACTTGACTGCAATAAAAATTGTCATCCCCACACAAAGGCAAGGAAATTAAACAACCTTATGCTGAATGACAGTTGAGTAAAGGAAGAGATCAAAAAGGAAATCAATCCATTCGTGGGTTGATGGGCACTTGGGCTTTTTCCATGACTTGGCTATTAAGAATTGAGCTGCAATGAATAATCTTGTTCAAATACCTTTATTGCAAAGTGATTTTTGGTCTTTTGGGCATACTCCTAGTAGAGGAAATTATAATATATGTATACCACGGAATAATATGAAGCATTAAAAAAAGATAGAGTCTTTACCTCTTTTATGTTTACATGGAGGGACTTGGAACATATTCTTCTTAGCAAAGTATCTCAAGAATGGAAGAAAAAGTATCCAGTGTACTCAGCCCTACTAAAAAAACAATTTATAAACACCTGCACTTCCATATAAATGCTATCACCCAATAATTTTGAAGGCATACTCTTAAGAAGTAGATGCCAGGATAAAAAGTGTATACATTCTATAATTCCCTTAATTGGAGATTTTTTTAAGAGATGAAATTGTAGAGATAGTAAAAAGATTAGCTGTTCCTTGGGTCTTGAGACAGAAAGATTGAATAGGTAAAATGCAATCTGAATTATTTTTGCGTATACAATGAACTCATTCTCTGATATTTTAATGGTGTATAATAATAGTTATTTTAAAATCCTGCAGAATTTTACATTAGAAAAGACTGTTACTTGCTATATGAGAATTATAAATATTGTTTAGTAGATTGGAGAATCCCAGGGAATAATGCAGATAATAAAAATGTCTGAAAATATGCAAAAAGAAAAACCTCATTAAAGGAGTGAAGGGAAAGGAGACTGATCTACATAACTAAGGAAATAAAGAGACTTTATAAGTTTAAAAGTTAAATCATGTGTATATGTATATTCTATTTTTTAAAATAATTTTTATTGAATTAGAGGATAGAACTGGAGATTCACAGGGTCCCTTCCCCATGATATCAAAATATGCCTGCACTTATATGTTTATCGCAACACTGTTTACAATAGCAAACAGAGAATCAGCCTAAGTGTCTTTCAGCAGAGGACTGGATAAAGAAAATCTGCAATTGAGGAGAGGTAAAAACTTTTTGTGTCATCATATAATTAGTGTACCTAGTACACATGAGGTAATTTCTCATCCCAAACACCCAATGCCCTTCTGAGGATGTAATCTCTGTTATTTCAGTCTCTATGTCCATGTGTATCCATTATTTAGCTCCCTTTTATAAGTGTAAACATATGTGTTTGGCTTTCTGTTCCTGATTTATTTCATTTAAGATAATGGCTTCCAGTTCCATCCATATTACTGCAAAATACATGATTTCCTTCTTTTTATGGATGAGTAGTAATCCATGATATGCAAGTGTGTGTGCGTGTGTGTATCTCACATCTTCTTCATCCAGTCTTCTACTGATAGACACTTAGATTGATTTCATATGTTTGCTGTTGTAAATAGTGTTGTGATAAGCATATAAGTGCAGACATATTTTTGATGTAATGGAGAAAGGACACCTTTAATTAATAGTGTTGAAGAAATTAGATAGCCATGTGTAGAGGAATGAAACTCTCACCAGTTAGAAATATTTGCTCACAACGTATTGAAGACATTAATGTAAGACCTGGAACTATAAAAATTCTAGAAAAAAATCTAACAAAATCTCTACTAGTAATTCTTCTAACAAAGAATTTATGGGGAGGACCTCAGGAGGAAATGCAACAATAACAACAAAAATAACAGAGAAATAGGGGTTAATTAAACTAAAAAACTTCTGTGGAGCTAAAGAAATAATCACCAGAGTAAACAGACAACCTACAGAATGGGAAAAATATTCATAAACTAAGCATCTGACAAAATATAAATCCTAGAATCACAAAGAAGTTAAACAACTCAAAAAGATAAAAAAAGGAAACAAAAATATTTAAAAATCTCATTAAAAAGGGGTAAAGGACATTAACATACAATTTTAAAAAGTGGTCTATTTTATTTGGTAAAGTTTATTCCCTCTGTGGTAGGGATTACCAATTCTGATACTACTATGCATGTATTGTGGAACACACTGATTACAAAAAAGAGGCTAACTTTCTCACTCTGTTTTTTTAAATGGTTAGGATTTATTTTAAGGCCTGAAAATTTTCATAATGGCACCATAGTAACTTATGATAATACATAATTAATATAAAACTTTTAAAAATGTAGACACAAATAACTCCTAAACACTACACTATCTGATTCTCAAAAGCAATTGCTATTTAACAAATGTAAGATGATAATAAAATATCAATTTTTTTTAAACATTGAAAGAGAACATAATTAGAGCAAGCTAGTTAGACAACACACACAAAAAATGTCTTTACATTTCCCATTTGTTTTTAATGTTGCTTCCAAAAGGCACTGGCAATTGAGGTTTCCTTCAAGTATAGGACTTCTAATAGTAAAAACTATATGTTTAAACATTTTTATAAAGAAATGAAAGCCACATACTGCCATTATTTACATAAATTCATACACCAAAACACAACCAAACTGAATTGATATGCTTTCCTCTTCTCCAGCAGCTTTATGTATGTTTTTCTATATACTTTATATTTTTATTGAAATTGGTCCTAACACATTTATGCACATAAAAGGAAAATTATTTATAATGAAATATCTTTAGAATTACCCCCTACATACTTTTACACTTAATCTCCCACCACCAAACTTATTTCTAATGTGGCCAATGAGGTACTGTCTGAGAGGCCCAAAGTAAGTGCAACCTTAAAATTCCTAAATATCCAAGGTTTTAACTTTATATCAATGTAAATAAAAATATTTCAGTAGATAAAAATCATAGCAAGAATCAAAATCCATAATGTTATTTAATTAAAACTTTATACATACCTTTCTCTGAAACTACAAGCACCCTTCAGCCTAGCATTAAATTACATCATGCTACGCAACAATGACAGTTTAGATTTCCCTGGAATGTAAAAATAAAATAAGTTTCTATTTTATAGTTTTATTGGCTGTTAGTTTTCCTAGGGGAAAAGTAAGCATTTTGTGCTCTTTAAGAAATCAGTAAGTAGGAGGGGCGGAGCAAGATGGCTGACTGGAAGCAGCTTCTAAACAAGGCTCCTGTCTAAAAGGGAAAATAACCTCCTGAAACTGCACAATTAAGCTGAATACTGGGAGCCCAGCCGAGAGAGAGAAGTGATAACTGCGGGTCACCTCTGCTGAGGAAAGCTGCGACTCCAAGAAAGCAAGCTTCAGGTAAAAAATTCATCTGAAAGGAAAAGTGTCTGTACCTTCCCCCAAGAAAGCTCTGAGTGTCTAGCTTTTCCGTTTCCTTTCCTTTTTTTCTCCGTGTTTGCTCCTGCAGGTTTTCTACAGACAAGTGGTGAACTGTGGACCTCTTGTCTCACCCCATGGAAGAGTGCTGTGGGAAGTGGGGGGATGTTTCCCTAGAGCACCCCAGTGTGACTCTGAAAACTCTATTGCTAGGCACAAAAACTGAACTAAAGTTTTCCCCACCATTCTGAACTTACAGTACACACTTCTCCCCTTACCTGATGAACCAGAAGCCTAGCCCCTGCTGAGACTGAGGGAGGAGGTCCCTGAGCAACACCCCCAACCCTGCCTGCCAGAACAGTGCCCCATTGGGGAAAGATTCCAGGGTGGCTGCAGTGACCCTACCTCCCTCTGGCTAGGGAATCCGCCGGCGACTGCCGGGCCTCGGCCCCATGCTTGCTGGGCTTCTGCAGGCCTGCTGTCTGCTAAAGACTCTGCCAGCAACCGCCAGGCCACTGCAGGTCCACCCCCAGCCAGGAACTCCCCCAGCAACCGTGCGGGCCTCTGCCTGGTACCCACAGGGCCCCCACAGGTCTGACCCTGGCCAGTAAATCTGCTGGTGAACATGCCGCCCTGAGCCCTGAGACTAAGGGGCTTCCTCAGGTCCGCCTTCTGCCAGGAACTTTGCCTGCAACTGCCAGGCCTCTGCAGGTCCACCCCCAGCCAGGAACTCCCCTGGCGACTGCCTGGGTGGTGCCCTGTGCTTGCCAGGTTTCCGCAGGCCCACCATCTGCTAGATACACCCCCGGTGACACCAGGCCTCTGCAGGTCCCCCCATGGCCAGGAACTCCCACAGTGACAGCACAAGCCTCTGCCTGGCACCCACAGGGACCCTGCACATCTGCCCTGGGCTGGTAAATCTCCTGGCGACCATATGGACCTGTGCCCCAAGCCTGCAGGACTTCCACAGGTCCACCTTCTGCAGGGAACTCCACCTGCAACCGCCAGGGCACTGCAGGTCCACTCCTGGCCAGGAACCCCCCTGGGTGACCACCTGGCTCTGCATTCTGCACTTACCAGGCTTCTCTAGGTCTGCCTTCTGTCAGGGACTCCACCCACGACCACCAGGACCCCCAGCAAGGGACACTCCCAACGACTGCATAGGCCTCTGCCTGGCAACCAAGGAGCCTCCACAGGCCAGACTTCTGCCAGGGACTCTGCCGGCGACCGCCAGCCCTCTACAGGCCCACTCCCAGCAAAAAGCTTCCCAGACAACAGTGCAGCCCTGCGCCCAGCACTTGAAGGGCCTCTGCAGACCTGCCTGCTATGAGTGACTCCGCCAGCAATTGCCGGGCCCCTGCAAGCATTAGTCAGGGATTCCCATGGTGACCACGCAGGACTGTGTCTGGCACCTGCAGGGCCTCTGCAAGTCCACCCCTGACAAGGAATTCCCCTGGCAACCATGCAGACCTGCACCCACACTTGCTGGGCCCCCACACTCCTGCCTTCTGCCAGGAACCCTGCCAGGAACCGCCAGGACCCCACAAGCCGGCCCCTGGCCAGGAACTCTCCTAGCAACCGCGTGCCCCCACGCCCCAAACCTGCAGGACCTCTGCAGGCCAACCCTCTGCCAGGGACTCCACTGGTGATTGCCAGGCCTCTGTAGAATCACCCTTGGCAAGGAACGACACCGGTGATCATGCGGCCCCACATGTGACACTCCCAGAACTCTATGCACCATCCTCTACCTTACTGCTGGATCCAGGCGTACCACACTCTGGAGATGGTCCCGCAGCCAGAACTCCCTGACTGGGGCAGTCCCAGAAGAGCTACATAGGGTCACTCACTACAAAATTCCAGCAACAAGAGAGTGGTCCTGCCAGGATCTAATCTTTGAGAGACACCTTCCCAACTCTGAGGACAGCCAGACACAACAGTGAAAAATAATCATGGGGCAGAATCAATGGAAAAACTCTGGCAATATAAATAATCAAAGTAGACCAACTCCTCCAAGGAATGACAAGGCAGACAAAGCACAACATCTTTTGCATAAGCAAATGGCTGAGATGTCTGAAATCGAATTCAGAATCTGCACTACAAATAAGATCAGCGGAATGGAGGAAAAGATGGAATTAGAATTTCAAGCAGTAATTCAAAAGATGACCCAAAAGATGTCTCAAGAATTCAATGAATTCAAAGACAAAATGACCAAAGATTCTGACACATTGAGACAAGAAGATGCAGCCCTTAAAGATCTGAGAAATTCAGTAGAATCCCTCAGTAACAGAATGGAGCAAGGAGAAGAAAGGATTTCTGACATGGAAGACAAAGTTTTCGAACTCTCTCAAACCTCCAAAGAGCAAAAGAAACGGAAGGCAAAAACAGATCACTCTTTCAGAAAGCTCTTGGATAACTCGAAGAAAACCAATATTTGCCTCATAGAGATCCCCGAAAGCAATGAAGCAGCTTCACAAGACACAGAATCTCTTATTCATGAGATTATGAAAGAGAACTTTCCAGACATGCCAAGAGATTCTGAAATTCAGATAGCAGACAGTTTCGGAACCCCAGCACAACTCAACCTGAATAAGACATCCCCCAGGCACATCATAATTAAGTTCACTAAAGTAAATATAACGGAGAAAATTTTGAAAGCAACCAGACGCAAGAAATCAATAACCTACAAGGGGAAGAATATTAGAATAACTGTAGATCTCTCCGATCAAACCGTTCAAGCTAGAAGAGAATGGTCATCGACTTTTAATCTCCTAAAACAAAATAACTTTCAACCCAGGATCCTGTATCCAGCCAAACTGAGTTTCATTTATGATTGAGAAATTAAATACTTTAATGACATCCACCTGTTGAAGAAATTTGCTATAACCAAACCAGCTCTCCAGGATATTCTCAGAACTATCTTCCATAAGGACCAGCGTAATCCTCCAACGCAAAAGTAAACTCATCCAGAAACTTTTTATCAAATTCCAACTTCCAACTACGAAAGGATTAAAAATGTCCACTAGATTTTCTCAAGATTTGTCAATATTTTCAATTAATGTGAATGGTTTAAATTGTCCTCTAAAGAGGCATAGATTGGCTGACTGGATACAAAAACTCAGGCCAGATATCTGCTGCATACTAGAATCTCATCTTACCGTAAAAGAAAAATTTAGACTCAAGGTGAAGGGATGGTCATCTATATTACACGCAAATGGAAAACAGAAAAAAGAAGATGTTGCGATCTTATTTGCAGATACAATAGGCTTTAAACCAACCAAAGTAAGGAAGGATAAAGATGGACATTTCATATTTGTTAAAGATAATACTCAATATGATGAGATTTCAATTATTAATATTTATGCACCCAACCAGAATACACCTCAATTTATAAGAAAAACTTTAATAGACATGAGTAACTTGACTTCCTCCAGCTCCATAGTAGTTGGAGATTTTAATACTCCTTTAGCAGTGTTGGATAGATCCTCTAAGAAGAAGGTAAGTAAAGAAATTTTAGATTTAAACTTAACCATTCAACATCTGGATTTAACAGACATCTACAGAACATTTCATCCTAATAAAATTAAATACACATTCTTCTCATCAGCTCATGGAACATACTCCAAAATTGATCACATCTTAGGTCACAAGTCTAACCTCAGCAAATTTAAAAGAATAGAAATTATTCCTTGCATCTTCTTGGACCACCATGGACTAAAAGTTGAACTCAAGAATAACAGGAATCTGCAAACTCATACAAAAAACATGGAAGCTAAATAACCTTATGCAGAAGAATAGATGGGTCATAGATGAGAGTAAAAAGGAAATTACCAAATTTTTGGAACAAAATGACAATGAAGACACAAATTATCAGAACCTCTGGGATACTGCAAAGGCAGTTCTAAGAGGGAAATTTATAGCACTGCAAGCCTTCCTCAAGAAAACAGAAAGGGAGGAAGTTAACAACTTAATGGGACATTTCAAGCAACTGGAAAAGGAAGAACTTTCCAACCCTAAACCCAGCAAAAGAAAAGAAATAACCAAAATTAGAGCAGAATTAAATGAAATTGAAAACCAACAAATTATAGAATAGATCAAATAATCAAAAAGTTGGTTTTTTGAAAAGGTCAATAAGATAGACAAACCTTTGGCTTACTTAACCAGAAAAAATAAGAGTAAAATCTCTAATTTCTTCAATCAGAAATGGTAAAGACGAAATAACAACAGACCTCTCAGAAATCCAACAAATCCTCAATGAATACTATAAGAAACTGTACTCTCAGAAATAGGAAAATCTGAAGGAAATCGACCAATACTTGGAAGCACACCACCTACGAAGACTTAACCAGAACCAAGTGGAAATGTTGAACAGGCCTATATCAAGTTCTGAAATAGCATCAACAATACAAAGTCTCCCTAAAAAGAAAAGCCCAGGACCAAACGGCTTCACGTCAGAATTCTACCAAACCTTTAAAGAGGAATTAGTACCTATATTACTAAACCTCTTCCAAAATATAGAAAAATTAGGAATACTACCCAATACATTCTATAAAGCAAACATCACCTTGATCCCTAAACCAGGGAAAGACCTAACAAGAAAAGACAATTATAGACCAATATCACTAATGAATATTGATGCAAAAATATTCAACAAGATCCCAGAAAACAGAATCCAGCAACACATCAAACAAATTATACACCATGACCAAGTGGGCTTTATCCTAGGATCTCAAGGCTGGTTCAATATATGTAAATCTATAAATGTAATTCAGCACATAAACAAATTAAAAAATAAAGACTATGGCCGGGCTTTGTTGCGGGCGCCTGTAGTCCCAGCTACTTGGGAGGCGGAGGCAGGAGACTCGCTTGAGCCTAGGAATTGGAGGTTGCTGTGAGCTGTGATGTCAAAGCACTCTATCCAGGGTGACAGATAGAGGCTCTGTCTTAAAAAATAAATAAATAAATAAAGACCATATGATTATCTCAATTGATACAGAAAAAGCTTTTGACAATATCCAGTATCCCTTCACGATTAGAACACTTAAAAAATTGGTATAGAAGGGACATTTCTTAAACTAATATCATCTATATCAAACCCACAGCCAATATCATACTGAATGGAGTTAAATTGAAGTCATTTCCACTTAGATCAGGAAACAGGCAACGTTGCCCATTATCTCCTCTACTCTTCAACATTGCAATGGAAGTTTTAGCCATTGCAATTAGGGAAGAAACGGCAATCAAGGGTATTCACATAGGGTCAGAAGAGATCAAACTTGTACTCTTCACAGATGATATGATTGTATATCTGGAAAACACCAGGGATTCTACTACAAAACTTTTAGAAGTGATCAAGGAATATAGCAGCATCTCAGGCTACAAAATCAACACCCATAAATCTGTAGGCTTTATATACACCAATAATAGCCAAGTCGAAAAAACAGTCAAGGACTCTATTCCTTTCACAGTAGTACCAAAGAAGATGAAAATATTTGAGAGTTTACCTAACAAAGGATGTGAAAGATCTTTATAAAGAGAACTATGAAACTTTAAGAAAAGAAATAGCTGAAAACGTTAACAAATGGAAAAACATACCATGCTGATGGCTGGGAAGAATCTATATTGTTAAAATGTCTATACTACCCAAAAAAATATATAATTTTAATGCAATTCCTATTAAAGCTCCATTGTCATATTTTAAAGATCTTGAAAATATAATACTTCATTTTATATGAAATCAGAAAAAACCTCGAATAGCCAAGACATTACTCAGAAATAAAAACAAAGCAGGAGGAATCATGCTACCAGACCTGAGACAGTACTATAAATCAATAGTGATCAAAACATCATGGTACTGGCACAAAAACAGAGAGGTAGATGTTTGAAACAGAATAGAGAACCAAGAGATGAACCCAGCTTCTTACCGCTATTTGATCTTTGACAAGCCAATTAAAAACATTCAGTGGGGAAAAGATTCCCTATTTAACAAATGGTGCTGGGTGAACAGGCTTGCAACCTGCAGTAGACTGAAACTGGACCCACACCTTCCACCATT
Organism: Arctocebus calabarensis; assembly: GCA_963573935.1. NCBI lineage: Eukaryota > Metazoa > Chordata > Mammalia > Primates > Lorisidae > Arctocebus > Arctocebus calabarensis. Next base: position 371 of record CAUYON010029049.1, on the reverse strand, counting down.
AACTAACTAAGATAGACTCTCACTGGATTAAAGACTTAAACTTAAGATATGAAACTATAAAAATTCTAGAAGAAAGTGCAGGGAAAACTCTTGAAGGAATCGGCTAGGGTGAATATTTTATGAGGAGGACTCCCCAGGCAATTGAAGCAGTATCAAAGATACACTACTGGGACCTGATCAAATTAAAAAGCTTCTGTACAGCCAAGACCATAGTAAGTTTAGCAAGCAGATAGCCCTCAGAATGGGAGAAAATATTTGCAGGTTATGCCTCTGACAAAGGTTTAATAACCAGAATCCACAGAGAACTCAAACGTATTAGCAAGAAAAGAACAAGTGATCCTATCTCAGGATGGGCAAAAGATTTGAAGAGA
>CAUYON010029048.1:0-11098 GCA_963573935.1 Arctocebus calabarensis | reverse complement strand
GGTAAAGTCTCCATCTTTCTTTAAGGCTGCATAGTATTTCATGGTATACATGTACCACAATTTATTAATCCATTCGTGGGTCGATGGGCATTTGGGCTTCTTCCACGACTTAGCAATTATGAATTGGGCTGCAATAAACATTCTGGTACAAATAATTTTATTATGATGTGATTTTTGGTCTTTAGGATATATACCTAATAAAGGAATTATAGGATCGAATGGCAGATCTATTTTTAGATCTCTAAGTATTCTCCAAATATCTTTCCAAAAGGAATGTACTAGTTTGCATTCCCACCAACAGTGTAGAAGTGTTCCCCTTTCTCCACATCTACACCAACATCTCTGGTTTTGGGATTTTGTTATGTGGGCTAAACCCAATTATAGCACAAGAATATAGGGAAAAGGGAAAGGGAGGGGAGAGGGGAGGATGGGTGGAGGGAGAGCAATTGGTGGGATCACACCTAGGGTGCATCTTAGCAGGGTACTGGTGAAACTTATTAAATGTAGAGTATCAATGTCTTTGTATAGTGATCGAGAAAATGCCATGAAGGCTAACTGTAACAGTATGATCAAAATATTTCTGATTGTATAGGAAGCACATTCTGCCCTATGATTGCACCAATGTACACAATTATGATTTAACAAAATTATTTTAAAAAAAGAAAGTATATTGCTTAACATGAAAATGTGAATATGGTGGTTATGGATATACCATGTTTGTTTTCTGGTGGGCATTGGTAATTAAAAAAAAAGTTGGAAGGATTTTGAACCCTTGATGCATCTTTAATCATTTTTATCATTTTTCTTCAGAGATTTTATTTTATCTTAGTTTGTTCTCCATTTTTCCTGTCCCCTACACATTTTGGTGCTACATTATCAGATTGCAGCTTTAAAGGTTCGAGGGTCTATCTAGGCTTTGCCCTTACCAAACAGTGAGTTTGGTAGGAGTTCTCTCCAGGAGGGAAGCAAAGAGACCCAGGGCTGGGGAGTGAGTGCTGGTGGGAACAGGGGGGCCAGAAATAGCTAAGGTGGTCAGTGTGGAGGAACCCTCCAAGCAGCTAGGGTTCCCCACTGCAAAAGGCCAGTGTAAGTAGCCAGAATACAAACACGGTAGGTTAAGTCGTTAACCAGAATACCCCAGGTTAGAACAGTGTGAGATGTGAGCCATAGAAACCAGAAAGTGGTTAAGGCACGAAGTTGTGAGCAGAAGAAGCCACTCCGACCATCCAGCGAGTGATGTGCCGTGACTGACAGAGAGGCAGGTGTGGGGCTGGAGGACATGGGGGCTCTGCACAGAAGATGCAGACCCAGGGGCCCTGCTGGGAGGGTTCCGCCTTCATCCGTAACTCTTCCCAGCCTTTGGTTACTGCTGGGGAGTAGGATTGTACTATCTGTGGACTGAGTAAACACCTCAGGCAGCCATGCTTGTTATGGTTTCCCTCTACTGTCTATTTCCAGTTCATTTCGATTTTACTTAAAAAAAAAATTTGACCCACAGACTTAGTGTGCCCATGCTTGTGAGCCTGTGGGACAGCTGTGCAGGGTCAAATTCAGACTTGGGGCTCCAGCACCGCCGTGAGGGAGGGTAAGTGACGCCAGTGACCCAAAAGAGACACTCACAACCCCCAGCCCACCCCACTGCTGCCTCTGCTCAGGGCCCTTGTTGTGGCTCTGACCCTCGCACACATAGCTGTGTGCTATGCAGGTGACAGCATACCAGGAAAGGTGGCACTTAAAGCATGGTTGGTCTTACCCCGGATGGAGGAACGACTTAAGAGTTTCTGAATCCCAGGTCTGTTGATTTGAAGGAGGCCTTTCTTCTCCAATCGGAGTCACTCCTGTACTTGAGTCAGGGATTCCAAAGAACTTGCTTATTTCAAGGAGTACATCCTGGTTACCTTGCCTCGAAGAAAAATAATAAGAAACTCAGAGCTGTGAGCGGCAGGGTCTTGCTCTCTGCTGTGGTTCTCACAGAGCAGAATCAGAAGTGCTACAGGTCCCAGGCATGGGGACGGGGACCTGCTGTCAGTGTCTGCTGAGAGGTCAGGAAGCCAAGAATAAGGAGCACCACAAATACACACTGCCCCCCACCCTGCCACGGGGCTGACAGGTGTGGAGCTGCCGCTGGCTTGGAGCTCATGGTGCGTTTGTTGAGTCTTCCATAATAGTGTCTAAGACCCCCACTTGGGCGGGGAGACTAAGGGAGGGACATGGGGATGGAATTGCTGGGAACTTTCCACAAAGATGGAACAACCAAAGAAGATGCAGAACTGAGGGAGACCAGATCTGGGGGCTCCTGGGAAACATCTGAGAGCAAATTCTGAGTGGCTGTTGGGACACAAAGGCCTGGAGCTGCAAGAGTGGCTGGGCCAGAGGTGCGAGTTTGCGTGTCATCATCATGTTGATTAGCCCTGTCTTAACAGGATGAGATGAGCAGAGTCAGCAGCGCAGGAGTCCGCCCTGTGTCTCACGGGCATCCCCAGCCTTGTCTGTCTCTGTCTCTCTCTGACTCTCCTCTATTCCTCTGTACCTAGAGTAGAGTCTTATCCATAGGACATGCTTAATAAATATGTTCATTTATTCTAAAGACTCCCTAGACAGACATCCCAGCCCTCCTTAAAACCTGCTGGCGACTCCGGTTGTTTGGCAGAGTGTGTTTGGGAAACGTGAGCTTTCTGATGGCTGGGCTCTGGGACAGAGCGGGCCAGGAACACGCAGGGAGACTGCTAATTGCATTTACTGGACCACACGCCTTCTCTTGTTCTCACAGGAAAACATGTTTCCAAGAAATACGGGGTTTGTCTGAGGTCCAAGGGCACTTAGACAATGGAGAAAACAAGTCTTTTAAGTTGTGGTTAATGTCTCTGCCTGTCTGAAGACCTAATCTGCTGTTGCTTTATTTATATCTGAACAACTAGCACTTTAGGATACTTTTGTTTAGATTTCATGTATACAATTTTTTTCTTAGTTTGGGTAAATAACTCTTTGTTCAGGGTTTTCAATGCTCTTAATGTGAATTAGATATGGGTCTGGGATTGGAGACCAAAAACCAAGTTTGTGTATTGCCTTTGACCCCTGGAAACATATAGCTTTGGGCAAGCAACTCTACTTGTTTGAGCTTTGTTTTTGAAACTCATAACAGGGATTAGCATTACCTGCCTCCTAGGGCGGTTGCGAGGGCTCAGTGAAATGAACGGTGGGTACTTCATGTTCATTCACAAAACCTCGCCCGGTTTAGGACCACAGAAGCTTCCAAACATCTTGGGGAGTGGGAGACTTTCTGCTCATCTTCAGGTGGGGAGGGTCCTCTCATTCCACACTTTACTTTACCTGTGGATAGAGCAAGTGACTCTGCTTCCGAAGATACCCCTGAAATAATATTGTAAACCACCGTAGTTGTTGCAAATCGCTTCATCTCTCCAGAATGGCCGCTCGTTTGGGGGGTAAGTTTCTCTCACTCTAATGACGTGGTCTGGTGGAGGTTGCGTAGCACAGATCTTGCTGTAGGCTGGAGGAATTGGCCACTGGCTCGGGCTGTTCATAGCCTTGCAGTCCTCCAACCACAGGATCCATGTGGGCCAATGTCTTTGTCTGGAAGTGAATGCTGACTCCTAGGATAGACACGCGTTCTTCCTGCGAACTTGGAGGCAGGTAGAGGTAATAGGCAACGAGGAGGTCCTGGGGTCAAAATGATCCTGGGCTGCTGAGCTTGAGGCCAGCTCAGCCCTGTTCATTATGGACTCACGAGCCTGTGGGCTCCCCTTTTTGCTTCTTCTAGTTTGGTCAGAGTTTCAGAGTTTCGCACTTGCAGCTGTCACAGCTGTTCCAGGTATCTGTTGTTGCGTGGCAAGCTACCTCCAAGTTTAATACCGTAAGGCAGCCACAAGGATTCTGTCGTGGATCTGTGGATCAGAAATTTAGACAAAGTACCATGGAAATAGTGTCGCCAACCCTGTGGTTTCTGAAGCCTCTACTAAGGAGACTTGACCAGAGGGTGGCTCAGATAGCTCAACTGCCGGGGCCAGAACAGTGGGGCTGAAGTTCTAGGAAGACGGCTCCTTTACCTACTTCTGTAGCACTGGAGCTGGAATGACCCAAGGCTGAGCTCACCTGGGACTGTTACCGGAGCACCAGTGTGAGGCTTCTCTATGTGCGGCTGGGGATTCTCTTAGGCTGGTGGTTAGGTTCTGAGAAGGAGTGTCACAAGAAGTATTGGGAGAGGAAGGGTCTGAGATAAGGTGTGAAGACTGTGAAGTCACAGAGAGTCACTTCTGATATACTCTATTGGTAGAAGCAATTCAGGAGAGGGGACATGGGCCCCACTATTTGATAGGAGGAATCTCAAAGAATTTGTGACCACTAGGAAATTTAAACAGTCATAACAATCCTAATACACCTGACTTCCCTTTTTACATCTGGGCTCACCACTTTACCTCCTCCTATCAGCTGTCAACCCTTACTCTGGTTTCTTGCAACTTCCCTCCTCCTGCCAATTCTCCCTTACTTTCCTTAGTGTACTCACAGCTGCCTTTTAGTCCCTTAGTAAAGGGGAAAAGGTTTCATTGAACTAAGGAGAAACCAGAGTATCCTTATTGATTCTTGGCTCCTTGATGCGAGCAATGGGTATTTCTCTTATGCTCTTGGGTTCATCTATGCATTACAAAGCTGTAGAAGTTAAAAGCTGAACAGAGTGTGAGAAATGATCTCATTTATAGCCTTAAGTTTGCAGATTCAGTAGGAAGTCAGTTATACCAGTCATTACGTTAACTACAGAGGATGCAGAGTTAGCTAAGCACACAGAATATCCACAATGTTTCTTACTTTTACAAGAGATTTATAATCTTGGGAACTATTTCCTAAAGCATTTTTAAAAACTTGTCTTTCCCAGATTGCTAATTGTTTTTTGAAGGAAAAAGTTACATTCTCAAATTAAATTTGTGAAATGCTAGGTTCAATAAAATTGAGCAATCAAAGGTGGTCTTTGTTGTAAGACTTTTTAGAGCCTTTTTTGTGCAATTCTTGGCCCTGAATGTTTATTGAATGAGGTGGACTGCCTGTCACCAAGGCAGAGGGAGGGAGGGTAAAGCAGATGCATTTCTCAGACCTCTCTGCCTCATGGCTCCTTTTCTTGCACCTTATACCTGAACTGTCATGGAGAGTATTTTGTGAGTGAGAACAGAAGGGGGAATAAAAGCATCCCTTTTCTTTTCCCTCCCTTGCCCCTTTATGTTGGCCTTGTCCAAGGTCTGGACTTCTGCCTTGGTGTCAATGTGTGTGTTTCTGTTTCTTGATGAAATGCAGATAGGGCTCTGAGCCTTAGTCCACTAGAGGGGAAACTCAGACAACCTAGCCTTGCTCTAGCTAGGACCCTGTTCTGGTGCTGTGTCCTATGAGATATCTTATGGATAGATAGTGCACACATTCTGCTTCAAATGGACTGAAGTTCCAAACTACCCTGCCAATTTGAAAATCACCACCCTGTTAGACTGGATATTAAATGCTGCCTGCCAGAAGCTTCCCCAGTTAGCTGGCCTCTTTTTGGCCCCTGGTAAGTGGTTACCCTGGTCTAGGTCCTAGGTTAAAGTAGACTCAGTACTCTATGTTGGGTTGAACCACATAAAATTGCTGTCTTTTCAGTTAAAAAATGGTTAAATATTGGCAATTGCATGGTTATGGGTAAAGTCACTGCATCTTTACAATGTTTCTCTGAGTGAAGCCTGAGCTGGGCCAGACGTGGGTATGGTGACAGTCTAATAAATTGTGCCTGTTCAAAGTCATCTTTATATCTCTAGCTCTTACAGAGAACTTGAGTGCATGGTGGGGGACATGGAAAAGGGGGTTCCTACTGGCCGTGCTAGCCATTCTTCTATTTTACAGAACAATCAAGCTCTGGGCCGGGAATTCACAAAGCAGCCTGCCAGACAAAAGCCCTACTGTTAACCAGACACACCTGTCCTCAGAAGGTGGTTTGGCAACTACACATTGTTACTTAATACTGCCCTTCTCTCCCGTGATTGATTCAAATGTTCCTTCTAGCCAGATATTCTCCTCTTTGTGAAAGAAGTTCAGGGAAGTACTTTCCCCCCCTCCCATCTCATTTCATTTTCAGTGATATTTTGCAGCGTCTTAACTAACTACCTGGAAGGTTGATACGTTCCATCTGGCTGAGTGTATTGACCCTGTTTTGCAAATGAGGAGCTCGAAGTTCAGGTGCGTTGATGAACTTGTTGAAGGCCACACTGCCAAGTGTGCTGCAGTGGAATTTGAACTCTGGTCTGTGTGACTCCTGGTCCAGCCGTCTCACTCTCTGCAGGGCCCAGTGCTGTCTGTCCTCGTGAAATTTCCCTAGTTGAGTTGGCTGAAAATGTGGTGCTTGAGAGCTTGTTCAGAGAGAGCTTCAGTCCCGCTAACACCGGGTAGTTAAGTATCTTGGGTAAGTGACTTAACCCCTCTGTTTCAGTTTCCTTATGTGTAACATAGAGATAGTAAAGATAAAAATGTTTACTTAAAAAATGTTATTGTGAAGATTCAATGACTTAAAAATAATAGCTCTCAGCACAGCTTCTATTTCCTGTCCCCACCCTCTAATTTCTGTTTTCCTTGCTTTTCCATTGACCTGTGTTGCTGAAGACGCGCTCAGTATGTATTGGGCTAGCATTTCCTTGATCTGGAGACAGACTATTTGGGAGCCCAAAGTTGGAACAGATTCTGGGGCATTCTAAATGGCCAACATGAGGGGATTAGATGGGACAAATTAAATAGCCATCAGTAATCCCCTAGGGTTCGACATTTAAGTTGTGCCAAACTTTTGCAATTATAAACACAAAGAGCAAGGACAATTTGTGGAAAATGAACTAGAAAATTAAAAGACTGAAAAACTGAAAATATAAACAGGCAGCAGCCACACCACATGTGACGATGAAACACACGTCTCCTATCACAAGCAACCCGCGAAGCTAAAGCACCACTCTGCAGCGGTTGACTCAGGACGTGGCCAGCAGTGACTGCCGTTTTCCCATTTTCACTCTCACTTCTATGTCAGAGCCACTCAGACAAAGCCAAATATATTTTCCAAACCAATGACACAAGATGCCCTTGTACTAGTTAGCCTGCTTTCCGGTCAATCAGAGCACACCTGTACTAGTTAGCTTGCTTCCGGTCAATCAGAGCACACCTGTACTAGTAAGCCTGCTTCCGGCCAATCAGAGCACACCTGAGCCGCCTTCTCCTTTATTCTTGCCGTAAAGAATTCCAGCTACAGTTTGGCCTGGCTTTGTCTCTTGTGGCAGCTCACCAAGCTCAGTGCACGCTCAGTGTGCTCTGTGACCTGTGGGCAGCATGGTGTCTGGAGGGAGGATACTGGGACTCCACGAAGTCAGAAAGTGAGTATGACTTCTTCCCCTCAGTCAGCCTGGTGGCCAACGTGGGGCTCAGAGGAGACTCAGGACACCCAAAGGAGTAGCCCAAACTTGGTGCTAGGTACCAGCAAGGCTGCCTTTGGGCCCTGACTCCAAGCTTGTGCTCAGGCATGATTGACATAATTAGGTTACCTACCGGAACAGCTCACGCTTTGCCATGTGAACATGGTCCAGATTTGTCAGAAGAAGTTTGGTTCAAGCTGTTCTGTACAAACTGCAGGACTTGGCAGACATGGTGACAGTGACAATGGCAGTGACACTGAAGATGGGGATCCACCAGTGCTCTTAGTATGAAGATCCGTGGTAAATTTCCCACCCTGCAGCGGCGAGTCCTGGGCCATAGAACATTTCTGTTTCCCAATGTCATCCTGTTCACAACAAACCTTGACTAGTCTTTGCCTACCAGGGCATTGAGCTCAGCTGGTGTGATGCTGGTGAAGGTTTTCCTGGGGATGGTGGCCAGGTGGAGAGTGAGTCCTTGTAGCCCACGACGGCTGCACCCTCACCGGTCTCATCACACGAGGTTGTCAATGGTGTTCCGCCCAGCAGCTCCTGTCAGTGCTGCTGCTGGGGCCACGGGCTGGTGGGTCAGAGCAGGGGGAGACCACTGCCATCTGGACCCCAGTTCTGCTAGCTATGCAGCAGCCCTCACATCACCACCAAAACATTCATTAAATAAATCCAAATGCTTTTCTAGTTCACAAGCATTTAGTAATCTTTGGGAAATAAACAGGGTTATTTAAAAAAAGCATATTATTAGTAAGTTAAGAGTGAAAATGTTTCCAAATTGTCAGCATACATTTTTGCCTAGGTTTTTTCTTTAAAACAGAGCCTCAAGCTGTCACCCTGAATAGAGTGCTGTGGCATCACAGCTCATAGCAACCTCTAATTCCTGGGCTCAAGCAACTCTCCTGCCTCCTCCTCCCAAGTAGTTGGGACTACAGGTGCCTGCCACAACACCCGGCCATTTTTTGGTTGCAGCCATCATTGTTGTTTGTCAGGCCCCATCCCGGGCTGGTGTACATGGCTGGCACCTTAGCCCATTGAGCCACAGGTGCCGAGCCTTTTGCCTAGGTTTTAATGGACATTTTAAATATTCTAGGGTGTTAGAGTTTGACATAATTGTAAAACTATAAACTCAACCAAAACCAAAATGATCTGTATAAAGGATTGATAACTAGAATTTACAGAGAACTGAAATTAATGGATGAAAAAGAGCAAACAATCCCATCTATCACTTGGAAGAGACACGAACAGAAACTTCTCCGAAGACGACAGACAAATGGCCAACAAATATATGAAAAAATGCTTATTATTTCAATCATCAGAGAAATGCAGATCAAAACCACCCTGAGATACCACTTAACCCCAATGAGATTAGCCCACATCACAAAGTCTCACAAAGTCCCACTTAGTGATGTGGCACACTTTTACACTGTTGGTGGGACTGAAAACTAATATAGCTTCTTTGGAAAGAAGTATGGAAAATCCTCAAAGAACTCAAAATACATCTTCCATTTGATTCTGTAATTCCGTTACTAGGCTTATGCCTGACAGGCAAAAAATCATTTTATCATAAGGACATTTGCAGTAGATTGTTTATTGCAGCTCAATTTACAATCGCCAAGATGTGGAAATATGTTAAGTGCCCAGCAACCAAGGAACGGATTAATAAACTGTGGTGTATGTAGACCATGGAATATTATTCAGTCATAAAAAGATGGAGACTTTCTATGTTTTGTATTAACCTGGATGGGTGTGGGATAACATTTTTCTTAGTAAAGTATCATAGGAAAAGAAAAGCAAGTATTCAATGTTCTCAATTCTAATATGGAGCCAGTAGACGATTTAATATACACTCACATAAGAGAAAAACTAAATTCAACTCAAGATGGAAGAGGCAGAAGAAAAGAGAACATGGCGGGGGAGGGGGGAGATTGGTGAGCTTTCACCTAAAGGGCACAATGTGAGTGACACACCTCCTGGGTGTGGGACCCAACTACAATAGGAATTTTACCTAACAAATGCAAACACTGTAACCTAATTGTTTCTACTCTCTTATTAATCTGAAATTAAAAAAAAAGTTTCTAGCTCACCTACCTGACTTTGAGTTATTATCAACTGCAAGTGACAGTGACTAACTCCCTTGCTGTCCAAAACTCTGAGTAAGCAACCTCCTCTTGTTCTGAGTTAGGTGGTCTGTCTTTATTTCTACAGTTTTTCTGGAGGTTTCTCTGATGTCTGGGCTGTACCACTGCCACCGGGATTGCATCTTTCCACCGGGTACTGTGGCCACAGAAGCCCCTTGTACCCAACGCCCACAGCTTGCCAAGTTGATGCCCCCCAGTGAGCTCCACGCTGCTCCTTTCTGTCTATTCCCACCTATGCTTAGGTGAGTTCCCAGACTTTGTTATTGGTTTCTGTTTGTTAGGAATTTTTGGGGGAATCCCTTTTTATTCTTTTTGCTCTGCCTTATGTATGTTTTAGTCCCGTAGGCCTGTTTTCTGAGCCCCTCTCAGAAGGGCGAGTGTGCAGTTGTCTCGGGGCCAGCACCTGCACAGTGCACTTTGCCGTGGGTCACCAATAGCACTGGATAAGGTTCCTCTTTCATCTGGACTTTTTGTCTGTCCTGAGAACTTTGCTTTGATCCAAAGAGGTTCTCGTCTGGTTTTATACCTGCAGGGGTGCTGCCCGTTGTTTGTGGGCAGCCAGCTGTTAGATCGGGGTCCTGCAGCACAAAGGGCAAAAGCATCACTTTGCTTGTGGCCGGCTCCCCTCTCAGGGGGTCACCTAAGCAGAAATCCTCTCCAGCTCCTGGAAAAAACTCCTGTCTCTTCTACGTATTCTCATTACAATCCTAACTTTTGTGCTTGTTTCCCTGAACAGTATAACTTTACCAAGGATGATTTGGGCTTTCCATGGCCACTCTGAATGTTTGAACTTGAACAAAATTGTTCATTTAAGAGATGTTTTAGAAAATAAAAGAAATTAAACTTTCTCAGGTTCGATCGGTAACATTTAAAATTTGACAGGCCTCAAAACAAAATTCTGGTTTAAAGATTGCTTTACTGAAAGATTTTTTGGCCAAAGCAAATGAGCGATTTGACAAATTGAAGCAACAGCATACTGTGCTCATTTCCCTGGTAAATCATCCATCCCCATTCTTGCCCTCCAGCTGTATCATTATGTCCACCCCTTTTTATCACCATTCTTCCAATTTCATTCTTTCTGTATCTCCACCAACTCATCGCATCTCTTTATCTCATTAGGATACCCTCCCTTTTACTAAAGACTCTTAAATACCTCAAAATGCCAATTGTCTCTAAAAATCCTTCTTGCCTGCTAACAAGATATGCAAGCTATAGTAGAATTGAAACTTTAGACTCCAGCTGAATTACAAACTATAATAAAGGGTTTTCCTAAACCCAGACATGGCCAGCACCTATTCATAGAATAATTTAGAATTGTCTTGCATGCATATAACCTGTAACACACTCAGTAGAGTTGCATGACTTATATTCAATCGTACACCTGTAGGTTGGAATTCTGGAGGTCAAAAAGAGTTGAACTACTCTCAAAGGGACTTATGGGATCTCTTTTTCCATAATAAATCTCAGCATCCAAGAAAGGCCTGGAAAGTATGACAAGGGTTCCTGAAATGTTAAAAAAGAAAAAAAAAA
>CAUYON010029047.1:0-28311 GCA_963573935.1 Arctocebus calabarensis | reverse complement strand
ACCTTGGATACTTTTTCTTCCATTCTTGAGATACTTTGCTAAGAAGAATATGTTCCAGCTCCATCCATGTAAACATGAAAGAGGTAAAGTCTCCATCTTTTAAGGCTCCATAGTATTCCATGGTGTACATATACCACAATTTATTAATCCATTCATGGGTCAATGGGCACTTGGGCTTCTTCCATGACGTAGAAATTATGAATTGGGCTGCAATAAACATTCTGGTAAAAATATCTTTGTTATGTTATAATGAGAGTTTTGGTCTTCTGGATATATACCTAGTAGAGGAATTATAGGATTGATTGGCAGGTCTATTTTTAGATCTCTAAGTATTTTCCAAACATCTTTCCAAAAGGAACATATTAGTTTGCATTCCCACCAGCAATGTAGAAGTGTTCCCTTTTCTCCACATCCATGCCAGCATCTCTGGTTTTGGGATTTTGTGATGTGGGCTAATCTTACTGGAGTTAGATCATATCTCAATGTAGTTTTGATTTGCATTTCTCTTGCATCCCAGATTTTGTATAGTCATTTTCATTCAGCTAAGACTATTTCCTAATTTTCCTTTGGGATGTTCTTCTTGACTCTTGGAATTTTTGTTCTATTGTTGTTGTTTTATTTACAGGGTCTCATTCTGTTGCCTGGGCATGAGTACACTGGTGTCATCATAGCTCTCACTGCATCCTCAACTCCTTAGCTCAACTGATCATCCTGCTTTAGTCTCCTGAGTAGCTGGGACTATAGGTACATGCCACCTTGCCTAGCTAATTTTTCTACTTTTTGTAGAGACAGAAGTTACTATGTTGCTCAGACAGGTCTTGAACTCTTGACCTCCAGCAAACCTCCTCTCTGAGCTTTGAAAGTAAGTCTGGCTCCCTTGAATTATTTATTTAGGAGGATGTTATTTGATTCCAAGTTAATGGAGATATTCCTATTATCTTTGTTATTAATTTGTAGTTCAATTCCATTATAGTCACAGAATATATTTTCTATGATTTCAGTTCTTTTAAATTTGTTAAGATTCACTTAACATAGAATTTTGTACACATTGGTGAATGTTCATAGATCCTTACAAAAAGTTATTGTTGATGAGTCCAGTGCTCTACAAATGTCACCAAGATCCAAGTAGATGAGGTGTTCCTTGGTTCTCCTTGCTGATTTTTTTCTACTCATCCTGTGTCTGTATAGTGAGAGGAGTTTTGAAGTTTCCAACTACAATTGTGGGTTTATCTGTTTTTCCTTTCAATTGTATCAGTTTTGGCTTTGTGTATTTGTAATTTTTGTTGTTAGATGTATATACATTTATTATGTGGTTTTAGTGACATAACCCTTTAATCAAAGTATTTCCCTATTTATCTTGGGTAATTTTTTATGCTCTGAAGTCTATTTTGCCTGATAATGATATAACCACTCTAGCTTTCTTTTGATTTATATTTGCATGTTACATCTTTTTTCATTCTTTTACTTTTACCCAAGCTATTCATTATATTTCAGTTAAGATTCTTATAGATAATATATATTAATAGTTGGGTCTTTTTTTAATCATTCAAAAAAATCTCTTGCTGCACTTACTCCATCTCTGTATTTTGAGTAATTCTGGATGTGTTGGGATTAGTCTTTCTTTATATATGATTTCCGTTTCTTTCCTGTGTTTTCATTTTCTCATTTTTCTTTTTCCTGACTTCTTTTAAGCTATTTGAACAGTTTTAGTATGAAATTTTAATTTTATGAATTGTGCTTTGCTATATCCCTTTAATAAATAAATTTTTTTAGTGGCTGCTATTAGAATTGCAAAATACTTTCCACATTTTACTAAGTCTGATATTTTATCACTTTAATTGGAATATAGAAATTTTATTACTGCTGGGTACAGTAGCTCATGCCTATAATCCCAGGATTTTGAAAGGCTAAAGTAAAGGGATTTTTTTGAAACGAGGAGTTTGAGACCAACCTAGGCAAACATAGTGAGACCCTGTCTCTCCTAAAAAAAATTTTTTTAATTAGCTGGGTCTGGTGGTATGTGCCTGAGGCAGTCTCATTTACTTAGGAGGCTGAGGCAGTTAGGATTGCTTGAGCCCAGGAGTTCCAGGTTGAAGTGGACTATGATTGTGCCGTTGCATTCCAGCCTAGGCAACAGAGTGAGACCTTTGCTCTTAAAAGAAAAAGAAACCTTGCTACCTTTGCCCTCCCTCACTGATGTTCCAGTTATCTTCTACATATATTACATCTATATACATGGAAAACCCCATTGGAATACATTACATTTTATGCTTTTTCTAAGAGCAAATGTCTTCTAAAGAAAGAATGACATCTGTTTCTGTGCTCTTCCCATACTCCTTGTGTTCCATATTTCCTTCTGGTATTATTTCCTTTGTCTCTGAAGAACTTGCTTTAGTAATTCTTTTAGAGCATGTCTATTTCTATTAGGTTTCTTTTATCTGATAATCTCTTTATTTAACCTTTACTCCTGATTACATTTTGATATCATGAGATTGATCCTGAATGATATTTGCTAGATATAAGATTCTAGTTTGATAGAATTACAGAATGTGTACCACTCCTTTCTGGCCTCCATGGTTTCTGATGGGAAATCCAAAGCATTGTTACTCTGTAACTGTGATCCCCAACTCCTGAGCCTCAGACTGGTACTGATCTATGGCCTGTTAGAAACTGGACCACACAGCAGGATCCCCCATACTCCTGTCTGGAAAAACGGTCTTCTACAAAACTGGTCTGCTAGGAACTGGGCTGCACAACAGGTGAGTAGTGGGCCGTGAGCAGGCGAAGCCTCATCTGTAGTTAGAGCTGCTCCCATCACCGGCATCGCCACCTGAGCTCCACCTCCTGTCAGATCCCTCCCCCTGCCCTGACCAGGGAAAAGTTGATGAAACTGGGGGGTCACTGATGCCAAAAGGGTTGGGAACATTACCCTATAAGTAATACATTTTTTTTCCTTCTTTCAAGATTTTATCTTTAGCAAGTCTGATTATGATGTGTTGGGATGTGGATTTCTTTGGGTTTTATCTTGTTTGGGATTTACTCAGCTTCTTGAATCTATGTTTCTTTCATCATATGTGGAATAGTATGAGTTGTTATTTCTTCAAATGTCTTTTTATCCTTTCAATATTTGTCCTCTCATTCTGGAACTCCAATGACACAGCCTTTTATTATTGTCTGACAGGTTCCTGAGCAACTCTTCATTTGTGTTCTCATCTTTTTTCCCCCTCTCTATCTCTCAGATCAGATCATTCAGATCAGATCATTTCTATTGATGTGTCTTCAAGTTTACCAACTATTTTAATATCTCTACTCTGCTATTGTGTCCATACTGTGAGATTTGAAAAAATCTTGGTTATTATAGTTTTGATTCTAAAATTTCCATTTGATTCTTCTTCATGCATTCTATTTTTAATGACACATTCTATTCCCTACAGGACAACAGTTGATGTTATTAATAAGAGTTCAGTTAAGTAGCTAAACCATATAATTAAATTTGTCTCAAGAGTGATTGCTTATTTTTAGCAACTTTATAATAACACTTTAATGGTTTTGTCAGATAATTCCACAACATTTGTGTCATTTATTGTTTTCTATTGTTTATCTTTTTCCATGTTAGTTGAGATTTTCATGGTTGGTTGTATGCCAAGTAATTTATCCTAGCTATTTTATATATTAAATTGTGAGTCGCTGCCTTATTGAAACCCTACACAGAATATTGATATTTTTGTCTCAGCAACCAGTTATGCTAGTTAGGTTCAGGCTACAGGTTGGAACTGTAATTTCAGTTTCAAAGGTTTTGCAGTGCTACGTGGATCTATCTGGTGTGTCCTTCCCCCAAGAGTCAGTCTGGGATATGACAGAGATTTATCTGTTAGCTCAGTTGTTCTTTCAGTCTTTGGTATGCTAGCAGGGTCAGTTCCCGGCATGCACAAGTTAGGGTGAGCCCAGGAGTTCACCAACAGTTTCATAGGATTGCTTTCCTGAGCTCTTTCTGATTCTCTCCCCAATACTTTCTCGTTCCCTGGGTTTTTCATGTTCTGTCTCACCAAATCAGGCCAGATCTGGGCCAAACACTAGGAGAATAGAGAAAGAACAACAATTTTTTTCTGCACAGTCTCCTGTTGCTGCTACTACTGCCACTGCAGAATAGCCTGAGGCATTAAGAGGATGGTGAAAAAAACTGAGGGGTTTCATCTACTCTGGGAGCTTTGAGGAGTTTTCTTCCCCAGTCCTTAAGCTGAATTTCTCTCAGAGCTTTTTGTCTGTCCCACAATGCTCACTTCTGGAGTTTGAGTTTGTTGAGTTCAGCTGGGAAAGAAGTACGAAACTTACCACAAATTTCAGTGCTTTGAATTCATTGCCTGCCCCCAGTCTGCCTATTGCCATTACTTTTCAGTGTTCTCACATAGCTATGCTGTGCATTTGTTCAGTTTTTTTTTGTTGTTGTTTAGAGATAGGGTCTTAGTGTGCCACCCAGGCTAGCGAGCAGTGGCCCAATCATAGCACACTCCAGCATCAAATTCCTATGCTCAACTGATCCTCCTGCCTCAGCCTCCCAAGTAACTGGGACTACAGTGTGTCAACATACCCAGTTAATTTTTTAAAAAAAAACCTTAGCAACAGGGTTGTGCTGTGTTGTCCCAGCTAGTTCTAATTCCTGGCCTCCTAAAGTGTTGGGATTATAGGCATGAGCCACTTCCCCTCACTTGTTCAGGGGAGAGATTTCCATGCAAAGGGAGAGAAAGGGTGGCATGAGTTTTCACTATCTTACCCAGAACTAGAACCTCTCATATAATTTTAAAATTTTATTTTTCTAACTAAAAATATATCCTTATATACAGGACAACAGTTGATGTTATTAATAAGAGTTCCGTTAAGGCTCGGCACCTGTGGCTTAACAGGCTAGGGCGCCAGCCACATACACCTGAGCTAGTGGGTTCAAATCTAGCTCCAGCCCACCAAGCAACACTGACGGCTGCAACCCCCCCCCCAAAAAAAGGGTGGTCCCCAAAAAGCGCCTGTGGTCCCAGCTACTTGGGAAGTGGAGGCAGGAGACTCGCTTGAGCCCAGGATTTGGAGGTTGCTGTGAGCTGTGGTGCCACGGCACTGTATCCAGGGTGACAGATTGAGGCTCTGTCTCAAAAAAAAAAAAAGAGAGTTCAGTTAAGTAGCTAAACTGTGTAATTTTCAATTCTTTTGGGCTTCTGTATGCCTACGTTTCTATCAGCTGCACATGATACTGTTTTGGTTTCTTCCTTTGATCACATAATTCTCACCGTGTTTTTCTATTTGCACGTTCCAACTAGCCTTGTGGAGGAATGTATTTCATCATTTCTTTGCAACTTGTGGTTGATTTCCTGGGAGCAGAGCCTCAGCACCCCATCCTATGGCAGGGCTGGTCAGGGGCAGTAAGTCTGGATGTAGCTCAGCTAAGCTTTCTGAGGCAGTTAGGAGAAAAATTAGGTGGGAATCTTCACCAAAGACCCCTGACGTGAAGTGCACCTTCCCAGTAAGTTTGTGCATACTTCAGACAAATTGAACTACAACTAACATTTTCAAAAAGTAGTCTTTGGAAGTCATCACGTTAGGTGTGATTTCAGAACAAATTTACATACAGCTCTTTTAAGATGCAGATCTCTGCAGAAATCACACCTGATGCAGTTAAATTGGCAGCTTTTCTCTGGCACACACAGGAAGTGGGAGAGGATCTCAATGGAGATACAAATTCATTCACATGTAATTCAGAGTTCACATTAAAGTTTAGTCACCCCTATGACCTTCCTTTCATTATGAGTGATTGGGTAAGAAACGTTTAGCCTCTTCTTAAGAACTAGGGAAATAACAATCCAGCCTTGGTTGCTATGATCAAAGTCAGTTGAAGCCAGCCTGGTTACAGCTTCATATTGGGGAAGAGAATCAGGCTCTATGATGAACTGTGTGAACTCCTGTAGCAGCCCCTTAATTTCACTAAGCCTCTGTTACCTCGTATATATAACATGCCACATATTTACCTTGCAAGGTGAGGCTGTTGTGAAGAATAAATGAGAAAACATTCAGGAAATTGCAGAGCCTTCTGAAATGTAAAGTGTCATATCAGTGTTTATTACAAAATGTTTAAACTACCAATTAAAGATAAAAATAGGATGTGAATGATTAAGAGGGAATAAGTCTAATGGTAGAATCACTGGTTCCATGATGGTTCCTGCCTCACAGGACATGGACTTGTTTATGGGAAGGTCAGAATTATGAGGTCTCTAGGTACTTGAGCTGGTAAGTCCACCTTAGCTCCTTCCATCCCTGAGAGTTTATGACTATGCAAACAGATGCCATAGCGTCAGGGATGCTCAAGTGTGTTTCTCCCAGGACTGAAGCAGTTTGCAAAGGCATGCTTCCCAGGGTTTGGTTATCAGTACCTCTTCTCCCAGGCTGCCCTGAGCTCCAGGCACAAAGGATCATGATCCTTCTGCCCACTTCAAAGAGACTGTGTTTGGGCTCAGAGACCCAAAGACAGATTTACAGTTACTAGTTATACACACAGTGCCCCAGCTCTGAAAACGTAGTTTTGCTTTAGCTGGAAAGTTCAGGCTTCTAAACACAGATCCTCTTGAGGGACCCACCTGAGGTCCCCCCGCCCCCCTGTATTGGCCATCTCCAGCCCCAACAGACTCCCTCTTCCCACCCCTAAGGGGTGCCAGGGTCTTGCCTCTATCACTATGGCCAATAAATTCCAGGGTCAGCAGCACTCTGGGGAGAGGGGTTTGCAGGTTGGCTCCAGGCACACCCCCAGTGCTTCAAGCAGCAAGTGTGAGCCTGACTCTCAGGGTGTCCATCCAGCAGGGTATAAGCAGGTATGGGCCAGCTGACCACTTCCTTTTCCCTCCCACTCTTGTAGATCACCTCCAATGAGAAACACCTGGAGAACTTCAAGAATTCGGGCAGCCTCCTGCAGGCTCTGGAGCAGCTGGCCCCAGCTAGTGGGTAAGTGGGCCCTGGAAGAGCAGTACAGTCTGCTTGGGTCAGCAAACACCCTCAACTATTCCTTTCTCCAACTCCTCCACATCAGGGACCACCACCTTCCAGCCTGTCATTGCCCACAGGGAGGTACCTCCCAGTCCCTCCTCCAGCTGGGCACCCGCTGTGATGAGGGAGGGGGAGGATTAGCAAGGGAAAGAAGGTCCTGCCAAAGGAAACAATATTCCCACCTTGACCCCATCCTAGGAGGGAGAGCAGATGGTGGTGGTGGGAGAGGCAGTGAACCTCATGAGAGAGGCAGCACCTAGCCCATTACTCGTCCCCCCATCAGCAGTAGCCCCCTGGGATATCCTTATCTCCACCTCGTGAAGCATCTGCAGGCCTCTGTCCTGAAGTGCCAGGCTGTGTCCCTTGGCCAACTCTCCTGAAGACAGACTAAAACCACACACAACAGACACCCAGAAGCTGACAGTTTGGGGTTAGGCCAGCCTCCTAGTCCTTGGCTGTACAGTGTATCTGGAAGTGATAGCCACAGACTAGGCCTGTCACCCAGAGGCATGTTCCATGCTGTGAAAGCAGAACTGGCATCTCCAAGGAGTAAGAGAGCCCCTGGAGAGGGTTCATCCCACAGTGACATGCATGACCTCCCATTGAACTTGAGAGGTGGTGGCAGGTGACAGGGTAGGGCTTACAAATTTTACACTCTTATCCAAATGTGAGTACCAAAAAGCAAACTGCTAGGGTGGAGAGAAGGGTGCCCTAGATATCACCCTTCAGGCACTGGTGTTGGATAACTAGATTTAGTGCATGTGGCAGCGCCAGAGCTTGGTTGTGGCAAGGGCTGGGTGAGCACAATTAACCTCCTCCCCTGGGCCACTGTCCCAGAACTGAAGGAGGTGGCTAGAAGTTGTAGTGGCCGCAGTACCCTGAGCCCCAGAGGCTCTCTGCACCCTGAGGACCCCACACCTCCTAAGGGTGCCTAACCTTCCCTCAACATAGAATGGGTCTGCCTTTTCCTGGCAGTTTGTTTTCAGAACTAAAAGGTTCTATGACGTCTGCTGCCTGGTGTGTGTTTGGTTTGGTATTAATTTGAAGAAAAAATTCGTGACGTTGCCGAGAAGGTGAGTCTGCAAAGAAGGCTCAGGCCCAACCACCCTTTTGCATTTAATCCTGAATTGGGTGGGGAAGGAGGATAACCATCCCTTAGTCTTCCCCACCCCTTTCCTCTTTAGCTTAAACCAGCAGTTCTCAACCTGAGTCGTGACCCCTTTTTAACAATGAAAATACACTGTAGCATTAGGAAGATTGAGAACCACTGGTTTAAACCAAAGCAGCTCTTATTCGTGGTTTTCTGTGAGGCAAGGTGAAGGAGAGCCTGGCTTTGATGCAAGGGGCCCCTTTGACCTCATGGTTGGGCTACAGGCCTTCTGCTAGACTGGTTTGTGATAAGCAGATGACATCCATCCCCAGGTACCCCGGCCTTGTGCAAAATGCTGTGACGAAGCACCCTAAGCAGCTTTGTGCTGAGGAGGTTAGGGGATAGCCACGGAGGAGTGGAGTTTGACATAAGAGCCCCTCCTCACCTAACAGGGGCAGATTCTAACATGCCAAAGCTATTATGGTACATTCTCATGCTGGACCCAATTTGGACCATGTGTATCAAAACAAGGCTCAGGGCTCCAGTGAGGCTGGTGGCCTTTTCTTCACTCACATCTGGCACTCCAGCATGTGAAATGTCTACACCAGGAAGATCTCGAATTGGGTGAGTTTTATGAGAAGTTGTCTCATTTGGGCTTTTGTTCAGATGGCCCAACAAGAAAGGGTTTTCTTGTGCCAACCAAGAATGAGTGGATGGCAGTGTGCTTGGTTCTGGGACTGTGCTGGTGGGCAGAGTGGGTAGCGTGGCCACACAAGACTAGCTTGGACTCAGCCAGAGGCAGGCTGAGTTCAAACGCATTCCCACCATCCCGCAGGGCCTTTGATGCATAGAGCAAGAATGCATGGCACCGCCTCCTGGGTCACAGCCCCACTGCCACCCTCATCTTTCATGCAACTCCCCCACCCACCCATCCATTTGGTAACAGCTCTATTTCTGTGCAGTCAAGAGGGTGCCCAAGCTAATTTTACATTGCAAGGGTCACTGCTATGTGTCAGTCTTTTCTTTACTAACAGTTGTTGTTTAAAAGTGTCCCAATCTGTCCTAGTAGCAAAGTTTCCATTTTAAGCTTTTAATTGCACATCCACACCATTGAGAGAAGCCCAAAGCTTCTGACTGATGTCTGATGCTAGAAGTGCTGTCACCAAGCAGGGAGGGTCAGAGTGCAGTGTGTGGAGTGGGTCTGGGACACTCAAATCAGTTCCTACAGACCCAGGGAGGGCCCCAGGGCACAGTAGGGTCTGGCTGCCATCCACCTGACTTGTCCTTGCAGGGTATCAGTGGTCTCCAGACAACACTGGCTCAGATGAGTGGTGGCTGTGGCCAGGAGCTCAGGCTAGCCTAGGGTCCTGGCATGGCAAACTCTGAGCCCTCCTTGACTGCAGGCCAGGGGTTCTCACCTCACACCTAGAGCTGGGGATTCCTGCTTCTGCTTCCCCAAAAGACGCACACGGTCAGCTCTAGGAAGCAGCTGGCCCATTAGACATGGGTGGAAAAGGGGCCAGCCGCTCTAAAAGAGGGGCATTTTACCCTGAAGGTGTTCAGTGTCTCTCCTTTGCTCTTTTCCCCCCACAGTTCATCTACTGACAGTGTTGTAGCTTCCTTGGCCCTGGAAATCCTCAAGCTCTTGGGCACTTGGCAAGAAGGCATTTAGCACCAGCCCCACTGCAGGGCAAGGTCAGCTCCCAAGCACACTCACCATATCACCACCATATTTGGACCTAATAAAGTCAGCTGAACCCAGAACCTGCCGGCTGAAGTGTTTTTACTGACTCTGCGACCAAGGAAGCTGATTCAGAATGGACTTCCTCAGTTACTGTGGGATGCACCTGGGGAGCCCAAGTTTGCTAGGTGTTCTCCTAAATGCCCTTTCCCTGTATATGGGCCAGGTAGGTCCCTCTAAAGTGCTAACAAAATAGATAAGAAGCACAATCCTTAGCCTGTCAGCTTCTGTGAACATCTCTCTTGAGACACATGCAAAGGGGGAAGATGCTTGCCTAACCACAACTCCAGAGCAAGCCTTTGGGGGATAGTTTGAGCCTCTTGTCTTCCTCCCACTTTTTACCGTTTTTCATTTTAGGGATAGATTTCATGAATCCAGGGGAGGAATAGGTAAGACTTACTGGCACAGTTAAAAGTTTGCCTGAAGGAATGCAAAGCGCTCAAAGATACTAGCTTCCTTGAAGCTTTGCTCACCCAGATGGGAAGATGGTGTCAAGGTAGAATCATTCCTAACTTTTACCTGCTTATCCTTGAACTCTTTCCAACTTCTGTCTCACATTCCCTCATACAGATGCCTAAGAATCACCTTAACAGTCACACTGATTGTATTTGGTGGACTGTGGAAGTCTGCTGCGACTGTGGTACTGGGTAAGGATTGCTCTCAAATCCAGAATGGAAGCCAGGGGTGAGCCTGGGCAGCTTCAGTAGATGTCATCCCTTGGCATCCCTGGGGGGCTCCTTTTCCCCCATCTTGCAAAATGAGAGGGCTAGATGAGATCGGTGGGTGCTAGCCCTTGCCCAGCCCGTGTTCTGTGCTGCTCTAAAGAGAGGGCATTTGCCCCATTAACAAACACTGTCCAGATGGCAGTAGAGTGAGTGGGACAGCAGAAGTGGCAAGTGCACAGGTGGCCCCATCTACTGCATCATAGGAGGCTGGTAAAAGTCACCAACAACTCCACTCTGACGCAGTGATCTGGGTAGTCTGCCAGTTTCCATTTGGCTTTACAACGAAAACAGCTGTGTGTGTGACCACAACAAAGGCCTATGTCAATTACCTTAATCCCACCACAACCTGCAAAGCAGGCCTTCTTAAGCTTCATTCACAGATGAGAAAACAGGCTCAGGAGCCATTCCATTGCCCAAGTTTCCATTACTTGATTGAACCCAAGATTCCGACTCCATACCCTGTGTGTGTACCCCCAAATGGGATGTTCAGAGCTTGAGCTGTGAATAATGGGTAAAAGAATGAGTCTCACGCAGAACCAACAGCTTCATTTGATCTTCTGTAGCCTTTTACTGCTGATGGTGCGAAGACTCCACTTTTCAAGTCCTTTGGGCGATGTGCCCATCCCCAGGCTGGTGATGTCCATATGGCCACAGCCTGACTGAATTTGCTCGTTTGGGAGAGTGAAGACAGCAGCTGATGGAGCAGAAAGAGGCCCAGATTTCAGCTCCAGTGGCTTTGCCTGCCAGATCCAAGAGCAGGCACAGGTTTCTTTACATTCCCTACCTTCTCCATTTAGTTCTTTAGGGAACTGCCCTGGGGTTCTGGGTCCAGAGTCCTTCCAGAAGGTATTTCAGAACATGGAAGATTCTTCTCCCTTTTTCAATTAAGCAGGGAGGACTCTTTATTATTTAAAACTAAAGCAGGCAGGTTTTAGCATTCCAAAACTGTTTTGTTAAGTACACTACACCAGTTCTGTTCCTGAACCCTACAGCACTACTAGAGGAAATCTTCTCTTTACATCTCAGCTATTCTTCACTCTTGCTACTTCTCAAAAGTACTCTGCTGAAGCAGATTGACTCTCATGTTGAGTTTTTTTTTTTTTGATACAGTCTATGTCACCCTGGGTAGAGTGTCATGGTGTCACAGCTCACAGCTCACAGCAACCCCAAACTATCGAGCATAAGCTATTTTCTTGCCACAGTCTCCAAGTAGCTGGGATGGACTACAGGCACCCCAATACCCAGCTTTTTTGGTTGTTGTTGCAGTTGTCATTGTTGTTTAGCAAGCCCAGGCCGGGTTCAAACCTGCCAGCCTTGGTGTATGTGTCTGGCGCCATAACCACTGTGCTACGAGCGCCAAGCCTCATGGTAAGTTTTGAAATGAAACTTCAAAAACCCAGTGATATTAGGCAAAGCTCTGAAGATATTTTCTGGTTTAAAATAAACGTTAAAAGCTGAACTCACTGAAGATTTGCACTATGTTAACCTGTAACTCTAGGCTTCTTGAAATAACTAGCTTGTTCTGTTTGTCACACATGAGGCAGAACCAGAGACTTACTACCTCTTAAGCTGTGTGAATGGCTCTTTTCCAAATCCAATTATATCTTAGATCACGGTGAAGCATTTATTTTTGTAAAGCAGGGGCATTCACAAAAGATTCTTCCCAAAGAAAGCTGATCTTTAACAAAAAGGAACTTAATGTTATGTTTGTCCAATAGTCACTATCATTATAAAAACAGGAAAACAGAAATAAGCTTTCCCTAAAGCATAAAACACTTAAGACTTTTTAAAAGACCAAATCACAAGTCTTAACTGGTATATGCTAAGAGATGAACTAATCTTGCCAGACCTACCAAGGAGATGATAGGATCATCTGGCAGATAATATGGAAGAAGGCCCATGATAGTTCTAAATGTTTTCTAAGATAATTGAACAAGTTTAAGCGTTGATGTATATCAGTTCAAAGCAGAGTTGAAGGAATTCCCCTCTCCAAGCACCTTCACACAAGTGTGACTCATTTGAAGTCCAAATCCAGGTAGTTAAAATATTTCACTGTAACCTTAATGGAATGAAACTACCTGAAGGCGCTTAAGGTGAGACACGTCTGTTTGGCTTTCAATTTTAACTCTCTAGTTCTTTGGGCTTTCTGTAGCCCAAAGATGAGAAACCCAGGAGCTTCTGAACTGAGGAGCTGTTGGTCACTTGAGCAAGAGGGCCAGGCTGAAGGAGTCTTGGCCCCAGGCTCTAAGTTTCAAGCCTCAAGTCCTTCAGTTAGAAGAATCTTTCCTCCTACAAAAGCCAATTTATCAGTGTTCAAGGATGGAACACTTTTGAGGGGTGCAATTTACCCCAGGGACCAAATGTTAAAGCAAAGTGGCAAATAATCCCACCAAGAGAGAGGTAAGGCCTTCTCTATCATTAAAACTTCAATGATTTCACTTTTTTCTCAGAATGAAATTGAGTGCTTACTACCCTCATTAACCATTTAATGACAAGGAAAAAAATGACACAATCAAATGAATTAAAAGTTTAATTCTGAACCATTTTTATAACCGCATTTTCTCTTGAAGCATTGTATCACAGCAGGTTACAACAACTTTGGGATAAAAGGCAACTGGTAACTATCGAAAGCAAGGTTCCAAATAACACCTTTCACTGTTTTATCCTACCCAGACGTATCCCAAATAAAGTTTTTGATCAAAAACATGAAATAGATCCACCTGCTTATTTTAAGCATATTAAAAAGGAAACTAATTGGACCATTTCTATGTGTCTATTTTATACAAAAAGGCTACACAATGTTACACTTTATTCAGATTACAATTAGAGTGATTATGAATTAGTGTTCTACACCATTACTCAATTTTTAAAAATTAGAAATTGCTGTAGCAGTATTCACTATAACTTAACACTACAAGAGACTTAAAAAACTAACAGTTACTGCAAAAAAAAAAAAAAAAAATTAAAGAGCTACTTCAAAGCAAGCAAAGTCAGTACCATTACAGATTTAAAAAAAAAAAAAAATTTAACAAGCAAGGCTAGGGTTTGATAAATTCCATCTTGTGATCCATTCTTGTGCATTCTTCACTTCTTGAGTCACTCCCAAAATCCATTTGTATTGTTACTCCTCGACCAAAAAGGACCAGAACAAAAAGTTTACTTCAATTGTTCCCATAGGAAACTCAGCTTGGTTAGTGTGTCAGGCACTTTCTGAGATACCAGCCCACCCCTCGAGCCCTCTCAGCAATTCTACAGGCCAATCACAATGCAAGTTCAGACAATACAGCTGTATAAAGAGAGAAAGGCTGCTATTAATGTTTAAAACAGCAAATGTTACTCATTTGAGTATTAAGTTGCAAAAGCTGTGGCAAAAAACATTAAAGTTAATAACTTCCACACATGATCACATAACAACCAGAAATCTGAGAACATCCAAATGTTCCAAGACATCTCCTTTCAAAGCATATATATCCGTTTTTGTGGCAGATTTACAAATAGGCCTAAACCACTCCCACCCTACCAAGTCTTTCTGAAGTTCTGTAGGCAGAGTAAAAGTATTTTACCCAAACTGGCTTTTTAAAACTTCTTACCTAAAGGATGATTTACAGGTCAGTATCAAACCAGGCCAGCTGATTGCTGTCACCTGGAGGCAGCCCATCCATGAGGTCCTGGGCATGCCCCAGATCTGGCAGCCCATCAACTGGATAGTCAGCACCAGGGTGGTGCCCACCCATTTCATGCTCCATCATAGGGTCCATACCCAAGGCATCCTGGCCATATCCACCAGAGTGAAAAGAACGATAGCTAGGATCTAGAAGAAACAGGGTGGCAACAAAATGGGCAAGATGCAAAAAGAGAGAGGGAAGAGAAATAGACATACAAGTTAATATGGAGTTTAGGGCATCCAAAGTGTAAGGCAGTAATCTTGACAAAAATCACTGTTTCTAGCCTTTTCTTCAATTTTTAGCTTTCTTCACCTAAGTAATTAGTTCCAGACCACCCATGAGACTACACAGACAATGTCTATTTCCATCAGAGGCATACTAGCAGATTCTAATGATACATTAGACTATCCTTCTGAACATTTGGATTTACCCTGGCAGAGATTTAGAGATCCTAAGGAGGAGAAGCAGGAATTTACTGTGTGTCTGACCATCTGGGTAGTAATAAATAAGTCACTGGAAGGAGATCAAGACAATAATAAGGTCTGGCACACATAATCCATTTGCTGGAAAGCCAAGTGATACCCACTATAGTATTGCGAAAACGTAAGACCCTATTTGCAATACATCATGTTTTATCTTAAGGGTTGATACTATCTATCATGGTAAGAAGCCTATGAGCTTTAGTGATAATTAGGTAAAACCAGGAGGCATTACAAGTTTTTTTTTTTTTTTTTGAGAAAGTCTCACTTTGTTGCTCAGGCTATAGTATCATGGCATCAGCCTAGCTTACAGCATGTTCAAACTCCTGTAAGGGATCCTC
Organism: Arctocebus calabarensis; assembly: GCA_963573935.1. Lineage (NCBI taxonomy): Eukaryota > Metazoa > Chordata > Mammalia > Primates > Lorisidae > Arctocebus > Arctocebus calabarensis. The sequence continues at coordinate 13,250 of CAUYON010029047.1, read as the reverse complement.
CTGTTTCTGCCTCCTGAGTCCCTGGGACTACATGTGCCTGCCATGACACCTGGCTAATCTATTTTTAGTAGAGATGGGGGTCTCCCTCTTGCTCAAACTGGTCTATGAACTCCTGAGCTCAGGGGATCCTCCTCCTGCCTTGGCCTGATAGACTGCTAGGATTACAGGCATGAAGTTATAAATTTAAGATGGTTATAGTTGTTAATGATCTACACCATCCTCCATTTTCATTACCCAGATTTGAATCAACTTTTCAAGAAAGCCCTGACAATACAACTATGAAAATACCCACTCCAGATCTGAGCTTAGAAACAGGAATTTCCCTTCCTTAGATAGGTTACGATAAAGGCACTGTGATTTCTCTGAACGAAACAAATATAAAGCCAGGCAAGCTATATAACATCCTGCACTACAGAGCCTAGTAGTATCAAGTATTTGTTGATGTGGTGTGATCCTGTTGCTTGCTCAGTGTGTGGCTCAGAATTCCCTGTGCTCCATAAAAGATACTATTGCTGACTCTGAAATCTAAGACCTGCTTCTAATTGCACCCACTATTTTTCTGCCAACACTGGTTTCCCAGATGAACAAACTGGCTCTTTTGATAAACCTTTAGAACTTTAGCTTAATCTGGAGTTAATCAAGAAATATGACACACATACCATCCTGGCGATATCCAAGGGGTTCTCCCTGGGCACCAATATCAAGTCCAAGATCAGCAGTCTAGATAAGTAGGCACAAGGCATGAAAGAATGGAAAGCAAATTGAAAATTCCCAACTTTATATACTCTCTAACACTTTCTAAGCATACTTTCAGATTACAAACAGAACAAAGAACTCAAACATTACAGAAACACTTAGAAAATGAAAGTTCTTCAAAACTCCACCCGTCAAAGATACTGGTTTATTTTGCACATTGTATTAAAAATGTTCACTAATTTATTCTTTCAATAAATACATACTAAGCAACCTACTATAAGCCAGGCACTGTTCTAGGTGCTAGAGATACAGCAATAAACAAAACAGGCAAAAACAACTTTCCCCAACAGGAGCTGCTGACAAGCTGGATGTGTTATATTAAAGATATTTTTAGCCTGAGCATGTGAATGGACAAAAGTGCCATTATTTGGGGCAAAGAAGATAGTCAAAACAGGTTTGGGGAAGGGGGTGGGATGTGAAAAGTTAAGGGCTCAAAGTTGGAATATGCCAATAAGATGCCAATTAAATACCCAGTTAACATTATTCATGTGTGGTAATTTGCACATTTATCCTAACAATCTCTTTCCATTCATTCAAATAAATAGAACCCACTTTATGTGTACCATAGTTGCTCACTAAGGGGGGGGGAATAAAATGAACTTCAAGGGTGGTCCTAATTTTATTAGAAACAATGTTTCAATGTACACATATACTAGGACAAATATTGAAGAAAAATATGTAACAGAAATCCAAAGAGAAAAGCATATGAAAACTTTAGTGACTTTTTTTAATAGTACTAATAAACAGACTTCCAATTAACAGTGTCTAACTTCTAACTAACAGCGCCACTTTCCTTACATCCTTCTGAAAAATCTTTGATAACATTTTCATCTAGCTCCATGAATTCTATTGTTAGGTAGCACAACCTGTCTGTAAAGACTCTGAACGGGCTCTTTAAAAGTTGCGGTTCTTCCTCACAGCAGTTGTTGGGACAGCATGAAGAAGAACAAATACTCAAGCCAGGGATATGGTCAGTGCAAACGAACATGTACCAGATAAATGTGCTCACATGTGCCTACCTCATTCCAAGCCATTGGCTCTGTTCTGAAGAGAGAACTGGTCAGCTCAACTGAAAGCCGTTTCTTATAATCTTGTGGCTTGTCCTCAGACATTCGGAATAAGACAGCAGCTGCATATGTTGCTGGGAGAGGAAGGGAAAAAGGCCCTTGAGGAAAAGCCAAAGCTTCACTGCACACAACTGCTAAAGGCTTTGATTCCTTTTCTACTTACCCACACCTTCATTTCTAGAGTGAAGTAACTCTGTCAGAGGAGCTGTGGCTCCCTCAGCTTCAATAGCTTCTGCGGCCTCCTTGTCTTGAGCAAGTTCACAGAGGACCCCTGCAGCTACTCTTTGGATATTTTCAATGGGAGAATAAAGCAACTAAAGAGAAAACATACAAACAAAATTTAATTAAATCTAAAACTAAAACATGGCAAGCATGCCACATGCATGTGCAAACATTCCCAATTTGGAGTATAAGAGGCATTCACACTGTATTTAATCATTCTCTGAATTTTATGTCCTATGGTGTTTACTCTGGGAGCACTGGATTTCTAGAATACTTTTTTAGCTATGAAAGCCTTCTCCAGAGGCAATTGTGATTCATTTAAGATTTAGAAAACCAAGAGTTGGTTGGAGACTCAGGACCTGGCACACCAAGCCATTTCTCCCTCCTCTAGAACTGAGTACTCCTAAAAGTGTGGTCTCCTTACTTTCTTCTTCAGGTTCTTTTCTCGATGTTTCTCCTTCTACTGACAAGGAAAAATGAAGGAAATCTTCATAAAAGTAAAATGTTGTTGATCATTAAACTCTCAAAATTTTATGGACATATAAAATCTAGAACACCTCACTTAAAACCAACATACCTGCACAAACAATGGAATGGTATTTAGTCCTCTAATTACAATTCGGTTGTGAACATCCCTTGCTAGGATGTGAAGGGCTCCAGTACAACCTTCAACTATTTCTTCCATGCGGACCCCCTCCTACCAAAATAAACATGGTTAATAGATAGGGCTCTTCTGTTTATGAACCTGAAAGACTTTCCATTCTGAGTAGCATTACAAGATTTTAGAGTTAACCTCATTATTTACCTAAAGTTCTCTATAATTTGCAAATAGTTCAGGAATGAAAAGGGATTCCATTAAGTCAAATGTCACCAAGAGCAGGCTTCCTGGTAGCACCAACTTCAAGCAGCACCCCTCCCCCATCCACAGTACTGTCCCACAGTGAAGTACAACTTCCATATACCTCTGAATCGCACAGACAGCGTTCTTACAGTAAAGGCACCAACCACTCTGGGTAAGAAGTATATAAAAGAGAAGATGGTAAAGTAATGTTCAGATTCTGTTGATTTTTTTCTTTTAAATGCCCCCTCTACTTTTGTGTATCTTTATGTTATTTAGTGAAAACTTTGCCAAGTTTTAGCACCAACTGCTAAAATTCTACTGAGTTGCCACCAGAAAAATCCACTTCTCCCTCCTCTCTTCCAAAACTATTCAACTGATAGCCTATATGAGAAAAGGAAGTTAGTTTTTGCAATATGTTAAGTACCATCTGCTTTCCCCTGTTTGCAGGTTTGAGATTTTAAAAGGGTTATGTTCATGATACTTTTAGCAGCTTTTATAAGTAACTTAATTTTTATGAGAACATTAAAGCCTCTCTTCTTAGAGACGTAAAATAAGACGAACCCTCGGCATTCTATTAAGCCACCCCCAAAAGATGGGGAAATACCGAAAGTAATAAAGGGAGAAGGCCGTAGTCCCAATATGATGAGTGCATATACTGTATGTAACAACCAGCAATAAGATTCTCCAAATCTGGTAAAGTCCATCTTTGTTTTCTAAAGCAACGTAAAATAAGAGAAAACTTTTTAAAGGTCTTAAATCTTAAAAGAATTCAAAGTGTCTTTATGTACTAATATGGAAGCTAGGTTTGCAAGTCAAAATGCCATATCAAAGTTGTAGACAGAGATTATTATGGGTGAAGATTGTAGAAATGCTATTAATTATTGTTGAAACTTATCCATACCATACTCTTACTTAGGTCCATGAAAATAGTGTGGAAATCTCATGGAAGAGATAAAAACGCCTCTTAAACATTAATAGAGAAAACTCATGTTTCAGTGAAGGATGAGCAGCTATGAAATCATACAGACTTGGATTCAAATTATGGCTCTACCTCTTCCTAAGGTCAGTCTTTGTACAGATTAAATGAGAATAATAAATCATAGCCCATACTCCTCTGTAAGACTGACCATATAAAGGACATGTCCTTACGAACTATCATTAGGGGCCACATTAGTCCTGATCTTCTGTGAAGCCACAGAAACATGTCTTGTGTTTTCAGTCATTAGCAGCCCTTCAGGAAGAGATGGGAGGAGCCACTGACCAAAAAATTTCGAGATCTTTTGGATTTATGCATTCATTTTTAATAGCCAGGTGTCACTATAAAGATTTACATACCACGAATTGCTGCTGTGTTCCACCCATTGATGTACGGCGCTGAGTGTCCTGATGTGCACGAACAAGCAATTGAACTAGTCGTGGAATGGCACCCTGCTCACGCAAAGGTGCATGATTTGCTGGACAAAGGGCAAGATTTCGAATCAATCCAACTGTAGCCTGCAGATAAAAGGGAAAGAATTGGTATACAACTCAGCAAAATCATCATCTTAGCCTAAAATTCCCAGCATGCTAAATCTGGTAACAACTAGAAGTAGTCCTAACTACACATACATTTCAGAATCCCACTCCTGTCTGAGCCATACTTTCTATTTACTATACAATTCCTATTTATCATTCTCTAAGCCAATAACTTGAGGTAGTTCATTTTCAATTCTGCAACATTCTACTTTGACAATTTACCTTTATCAGAGGCCAATGAGATGGTGGGTGCAAGAGTTTAACCACAACTGGTAGTCCATAGTGAAGGCGAACAGCATTCTGAGCCATCTCTGCTTCCTGGTGTCGGCTGGTCAGGTGACGAAGAGCACAAATGGCAGGCTCTGTGATGTCCTCCCTGTCACCAGCACGAAGGACAGTACGCACAAGAGCCTCTATTCCACCAACTTGGCACACCATCATCTTGTTCTTATAATTATTGCAAGTGAGGTTAGAAAGAATTCCAGCTGCACAGGTAACCACATTTATGTCATCTGAACCCAAAAGCTGAACAAGAGTCCCAAGAAGACCTTCCATTCCTTCCTATAGATATAAAAACAGATGTTAGTACATACTCATCTTGACTATTACCAAGTCTCCTGTTTACTCAGAATTTACCTGTTTAGTTGCAGCATCTGAAAGATTCCTAAGAGTCCAAAGACAGTTCTGAACAAGACGTTGACTTGGATCTGTTAGGTGAAGTCCTAAAGCTTGCATTCCACCTAGAAAATTAAAAAAGGATATAAAAAGCCATTAGCTAGAAGTTTCCGACTATGAGCCCTAAATGCCTTCTCTACTAAGTGTCCCTCTTTTTTTTTGACAGAAGAGTCTCACTTTGTCACCCTAGGTAGATTGCTGTGGCATCATAGCTCAAACTCTCGGGCTCAAGTGATCCTCTTGCCTCAGCCTTCCAAGTAGCTGGGACTATAAATGCCCGCTACAATGCTGGGCTATTTTTTAGAGATGGGGTCTCACTCTTGCTCAGGCTGGTCTCAAACTTGTGAGCTCAAGCAATCCACTCTCCTCAATGTCCCAGAGTGCTAGGATTACAGGCAGGAGCGACCATGCTTGGCCAAGTGTCCACCTTTATGTCCAAAGCTTATCTCCCTCTAGAATTTTGCTCACACTTTCCCTCTCTTGCCAGTTCAACTCACTAATGACAAACTATCAAAAAGCTACTGTTCCTTTCTTTTGTGGAAAAAGCCTGTTATTCCCACTATCTCCTGTAGAAGTTATTTTTATTACTTCTTTTCGTCCATTCAATCATTTCAAAATTATTTATTCAGTACTACACTTTGTTCAGAGTTGAAGATACACCAGTGAACAAAATATTTTAAAATTCCTACTCTATTCGGAGTTTATAGAAGAGGTAGACAATAAACAAATATACAATATACAATAAACTAAAATCATATAGTTTGTAAGATGCTATCAAGGTGGCATAAAATTAAGGGCTGCAATTTTAAGTAAGGTCACCTTACAGTAAAAGTGACATCTGAGCAAAGACCTGAAGCAGCAATGTAAATTCCTGGTATAAGAACAATCCATAAAGAAGGTACTGAAACACTTATTGCTAGCGATTATACAGCAGTCACTGACTCCAAAACAAGTATTCCAGAGGTTCACAACCTTCTAGGATTTAGGACCATTAAATAAGAAACATTTACTCTGGCAAAGGATTATTAAGGGAAGCCAATTCTCAGAAACTAGTTTAAACTTCACTCATCTCTGAGTCAAATCACTTCTGACTGCAATAAGAGATGCTTTCCTTGTCTCCTTGTCATCTTTTAGCTCTATTTCCTCAAATTAGGTTAGGCTTAACTTGCTATATAATATGGACCAAGGTATGGTTCATATGGGGACCAATGTATGCCATGTGCTTATTTGAATACATTGCTTGAAATACATTAGGTGCTGATGTATCTTTACAGAATAAACAAATGAATATAAGGAATAACCTGGGAGAATTAAAAGGAAAATTCCCAGGCTTCCAATCTCATACGTTTTCAGCTACCTACTATCCTTCCTGTCACTTCAAATAAACGTTTTAATGTCTTTATATAAAAATCAAAATCCCAGAGATTCTGATCTAAAAATCTGTACTTTTACCAAGCACTACAGGTTATTTCTAGAATAGCTGCCAGAATTTACACTCCCTCATTCTATACTAACTCATCCATATTTGTCTATCCCCAAAACTGTGTGGTCCTGCTGCCAGCAGCTACCATGAACAATCACAATCACCTCCTCGCTCATAAATTTGAACAAAATTACCCAATAAGTATGAAAAATAGGTGTTGCCAGCACTTTACTTTACACTTAACCATTTTCTTCCATTAAATGCCTTTGCGTTTTTCCTCTTTCAGTTTTGGCTTAAAACTTGGCTTAAGAGTCTAGATACACTGAGAAACTAGAACAGAACTTAAAAAAAAAAAGTCTAGGTAGATGCTGTTAGGTGGATTAGCTGAAAAGTAACTATTTTCATGACAAAAAAAAAAAAGGCCCTCATGCAAACTCTTTATTCTTTTCCTCAACCACCAACATATCCACAATATAAACTACCACATACTAATCGAGAGGGGAACAAAAAAAAATTGTTTTTCATATTAGATTATTTGTTCACTGAGAACACAGAATACCAGGGCAAAACACTGTACTAGTGATCATCCACTAAAAAATAAGGAAAATCACTTTGCTATATAAAATTGCACTTTATTGGAATTTATCATAATTTTCCCTACATACATATTTATAGGTCTATTAGCAAAGCAAATCTTGGGTTTACCCAAAACTGAAAAAGAGAAATTTTATCGAACATCTGTTGTCATTTTTTGACATCATGAACATCATGTCCATTTTTGATGGAGAATAAGAATTCCACTTAAAATAGTCTTAAACAGCACAAATCCAGGTTCATAAACATGTTAAATATGATCTCGGCTACAAACTGAATAGTCGTTTATTTTCAGCTATTAAAATTAAATTAAGAACTAATAATAGTTAGAACAAAGAAATGTAATCTAATTGGAATAGAAGATGTAGTACAGAAGACTTGGAATATATACTTACCAGCCTCTACAATAGCCGGCTTATTACTAGAACAGACAGACAGCACCTTCAGCACTCTGCTTGTGGTCCACAGTAGTTTCTCGTAAGTGTAGGTCCTCATTATATTTACTAACGCTTGGGGTCCACCACTAGCCAGTATGATCAGCTAAAAATGTGTGTGTATATACATATATAGTTAGTCATGAAATCTTGATCAAACGCCTGGAAAAAAGCCATATTACCAACTTATCTTATTAGACCTGGACTTAAATGTATTCTGGGGCTTCATCAATCAAAACCCCTTTTACCCCCCAGGGCCCTATCTGACTCCTCATTCTACAGCTTTCCACCCAAATTTGAACAACCCAGTTCTCTTAAGAATACCATGTACATCAACTCTGGCCCAATTTTCTTCTTCCCAAATCAATCAGAGCAAAAAATGAAAACACAGAAAGCATGTTGGAATGTAATAGTTATACCCAAATATAAGTTATAATATCAAAACTGATTCATTGAAAATTTGAACCAGAATAGGCACTTAAAATTCCTAATATTTTGGTCCTTTGATTTTCTTAATTGTATCTCTTAAAAGATAACATAAAATAATCATTCAGTCTTGAGTTTACTTCCCTATATACATTCACTTCCTGCCCCTGCCCCAGTTTTCTGAAAACAAATCTCATCAATTCATGCCTCTGTTAAAAACTGTTTCCCACTGCTCTTTTTAACACACTCTACAAAGCCCTGTGGGATCTGCCCTGCCTATCTCAATAGTCTCACCTCAACCTTTCCTCCTCCTCACTCTTTTTATTTCTTAAATTTCCCAAACTCACCATGTTCCTCCCTCTCTAGAAGTTTTCAAAGATGCCATTTTCTCACTTAATCTTTAGTCAATCCTTTCTCAACCTTGAAAGCTGAACTATTACTTCCTCCAAAGTCTTCTTGAACCTTCAAAACAGGATCTATTTCACTTGTTATATGTTCTCAAAGACCCTGTTCTTCTTCGTAACACATAGGTTAAATATTAATTTTATTATTTTGATGTCTACCTTCCACCTAAGAATGAAAAAAGTAACAGAAACTTTCTTTCTATATCTCTAGTACTTAAAGGAATAGAGAGGCCTAGCTTTTCTAGGATACAAAGGGTGAGGCATACCATCAATCTATTAAAGGTCTATGGAATGATATAACATTGGAGGTCTCCAATACCCAATGAAAACTGTTATTAAGAACAATTCTTTTACCTTGCTTTCTTGATTGCCATAAGCTAAAATCTGAAGGCAGTCTGTTGTTATAGCCAAGAATTTAACGTTTGTTTTGTTGAGCAAGGCAACCATTTTCTGCAGCCCACCAGCTAAACGCACTGCCATTTTAGCTCCTTCTTGATGTAATAAAAGGTTGTGGAGAGTTGTAATGGCATAAAACAACACTGAATCCACTGGCGAACTGAGAAGAAAAAAGCCTCATCAAAATTTGACTGTATTCTTCTATTTTTTCAGCTTCAGACATTCTGACAATGTTTTCTTACCCAAGCATTTTTACCAGGGCAGGAATGCCTCCAGACTTAAAGATGGCCAGTAAGCCCTCACGATGATGGGAAAGGTTATGCAAGGTCCCAGCAGTACAACGAGCTGTTTCCACATCATTTGTATTCTGCATGGTACGTACAATAGCAGACACCATCTGAGGAGAACGCATGATGGCATGTCTGGAAGCTTCCTTTTTAGAAAGCTGATGGACCATAACTGCAGCCTTATTAACCACCACCTATGATGCAGGAGTTAAGAGACATCATTAGCTACCAAACACTGTTACTGGGTAGATATTCTGAAACTATTCCCTTGAATGTTTCCTTCAAAGCAGAGTGAAAATCTAGCCATGTCATTGCTTACCTGGTCTTCATCGTTTAGCAGTTTTGTCAGTTCAGGGATTGCACGTGTGGCAAGTTCTGCATCATCTTGATAGTTAATCAAGTTTACAACCGCATGTTTCAGCATCTGTGATGGTTCAGCCAAACGCTGGACATTAGTAGGATGAGCAGCATCAAACTGTGTGGATGGGATCTGCATACCCTCATCTAACGTCTCAGGAAACATAGCAGCTCGTACTCTCTGCGCTCGAGTCATCGCATATTGTCCATCAATATCTGGAAAAGGTAAACTTAACACTCACTATCCACAGTTCAGCATTTATCCAAGGATTTGTTATTCTAAATAGTAAAGGTTATATTGTAATTACTTCCTTTTCTTCACAACATTTTATTTAATTTTATTATACACTGTCTTTTATAAGAGTAATTATTTAATTCTCAAAACTGCATTCTGACTTTCAGTAAGGCAATAATACTCTTACCAGCTACTTGTTCTTGAGTGAAGGACTGAGAAAATCCCTGTTCCCACTCATATAGGACTTGGGAGGTATCCACATCCTCTTCCTCAGGATTGCCTTTACCACTCAGAGAAGGAGCTGTAGTAGTGGCACCAGAATGGATTCCAGAGTCCAGGTAAGATTGTTGCTGCCAGTGACTAACAGCTGCTTTCCTATCTGGCTCCATGGCCATATCCAACTCCATCAAATCAGCTGTAAAAATGAAACAGTATTAACATTAGTACACTGGAAATGTCACCGTAATTTTAAAAAATATCTGTGGTATGACCCACTGAAGTTTCTTACAAATAAAGACAAATCTGAATGAAAGACAGCCAAGAAAAGCAGAATGATAGAGTCAAGATTAGCTAGTGATGAAATAGCTATGCCCTTAAGGGACTACCTAACAATTACTCACTGAATCAGTGGAAGAATGGTACTGCATCGAGGCTCCAGAAGCAGTCATCCAGACTAGATTCCTGCTGGTGGCTTGTTTGCTATTTCACCAAGCCATTAGGAGAAGTGAGCAGAAAATGGAGCAAAAGGTAGCCTGACAAGTAAGCAGGGAGAGAGGAAAGCAGGGGGATCTGAGCCAGACTGGGTTAATGGCAACCAAGCAGAGTCCCAATTCAGTAACTAGAGATTTATGATACAAACCTTGAGTAGCCATTGTCCACGCAGGAGTTTCCAAACACTTGTAGGGTATACTTCAGATATCCTAAAAAAAGTTAATCAAAAGACATTAGGATTTAAACTTAGTTAGATTTTAATTCTCATAAGTCATGGGGATGTGTGCTAAATAAATATATTTTATGCCCACCAAAACTCCCAAATCTTTGGCCATGTGATACAGGGAAACACAAACCTCATAGCCTCCTTCAGGCACCTTAACCATACTAACACACACCTTTTTTTTTTTTGTTTGTTTGTTTGTTTGTTTGGAGAAATATAAATTACTTGGAGGCTGAAGAAGCAGCAAAAACATTCTAATAGTTAAAGCCTGGGAGAGGTGATAAAATTATTCAAAATCAAAGGCTCTTTGAATTCCTAAGATCTCTCTTTTTTACCTTTTACTGAAAAATTATAGATTCCCTAAGCAGTAACAGTGCAACTTGATTTTAAAAAGACCAAATTTTCATTAAAGTCAGATGTTTTCTTATATAATGTAGTGCCACCTAAAATATTATAAAACAGGTTTTGAAGACTCAATCAGAAAAATGGACTCAAGATTTTTTAGTAAAAAGTAAACTATTTTTCAAACGAAGGTCTGCAACACAAATAGCAATAATTTATTATAAATACAAATATTACCAATTGGGATGCTATTTTGATCAATATATGATAAAAAATTATTTCATTTATATAAAAATCTTAGCATTTAATTTTTGTTTGTATTTTATCTTTACTGTGCAATATTCAGGAAAAACACTAAACCACACAGGGAACTATTTGCAAATGAAACAGTTTAAGGGCTTACATCCTCCAGATAGTTCTAATAAAATTTCCTTTATTATAATGTTTGCCCCAAACAAGTTCATTTTGCACTTCAAATTAACATACTAGATGTGTAAAGATACAGAATAAGATATTTAAGTGTGAACCTTGTTTTTAATTAATGCAGAAAGAACTGTAAATGTTTAATGAAATGGAAAAGTACATGTTAACGTCCTACTTTCTTTATATAAAGAAAGCATGTTATTGATTATTCCTAAAATTGCTCTTCTAACACCAAATTGTTACCATCATCAAGATCATTTGACATGTAAAGCTGACAAGAGTTGTGGATAGTTGTTTTAGTGACCCCAATAGAAATAACTGACAATTTATGTACAAGGCACAATGAAGGACAGAGAAGAGTAAAAATGATTCTACTTGACAAAGATCTTGTAAGACAATTTACTAAGCAGGACTACGTGTTTTATGTTTTGATTCAATAGGACTAGAGTGAAGCACAGAAATTTCCATTTTTTACTGAACAATCTAGGATGCAGGAAAGTGCACCCAGTGTCCACTGATGCTGCATTTTAACTTCTATCTTTTGCCTCTCTTTGTCACTAGCTATTTAACCACCTTTCCACCCTTTTGAAAAATGAGTTCTCCACTCCAGCCCTCAGTGTGTTTCTGCAAAGGAGACTTAAAACGTTTTCTATACTGAGCTGCTCCTTTGGTTAATGCCAACAGGCTTAGAAACCAACTAATCATGTTTACAAGCTATGTTAGCTGTTTTACGACCTCAATACATCTGGCCTCTAGGAAAAAAATTGGGGGGGAAAGGGGACAGGTTTTGGCCGGGGCTGGGTTTGAACCCACCACCTCTGGCACATGGGTCCAGCGCTCCACTCCGTCGAGCCACAGGTGCTAACCTTTATTATTTTTTCAGAGACAGAGTTTTACCTTGTTGCCTTTGGTAAAGTGCTGTGGTGTCACACCCAACAGCAACCTCCAGCTCTTGGGCTTAGTTGATTCTCTTGCCTCAGCCTGGAATAGTTGGGACTACAGGCGCCTGCCACAAGACCCAGCTATTTGTTGTTGCAGTTTGGCCGGGACTAGATTTGAACCCACTACCCTCGGTATATGGGGCCAACGCCCTACTCACAGAGCCACAGGCACCACCCAGGAAGATGTTTTGTATAGTATTATTTCCTTATTGTTGATGCAAAGACAAAACATTTAAATCATGTTATTGGGTTAAATCTCTTCTTGCAGGTTGACCTGATAACTTGACCACAATTAATAATGATTTTATTGAAGAAAGTTCATGTTCTTTTTCTGTATTCTTTTCTGTAAATAAACTGTCTTACCACTAGAAAAAAAAAAAAAAGAAAGAAAATGCCATGAAGGCTATCTTAAACAGTTTGATGAAAACATTTCAGATTGTATATGAAACCAGCACACTGTACCCCTTGATTGCACTAAAGTATGCAGCTGTGATTTAACAAATTTAAAAAAAAAAAGTTCATGTTTTAAAGTTACAGTATCTACTTCTATATTGGGACTTCAATTCTGGTCTTTTTTTCTTTTGCATTTTGAAACTCCAACACATAGAGAAGCCTAAGAGTTAAAAATGGGGACCTACATAGGCAATAGCATAAACCACCCCCGTGACTCCTATACTGCTCTACAGACACAAATTCAAATATACCCCAAATCTGAACATTATTCACTAAGAAATCAGATATGCTGCCCAGAAAGAACTAGGGGAGAATCCTGCTCCAAAAGAAAGCATTCCTCATTCCTTCTTTGTCTAAAGCCTTCTAAGGGCTAGCTCCCCTCCACCACACCATGCCAATCACTAACTGCAATCAACCAAGGCTTTCCAATCACTTAAGGAAAAGGGTCAACATCAAAGGACAAAGAAAAACCAATAGAAAAACTGACTCCATGGAGACTTTAACCTCTTTCATGTTTACATGGAT